>CALYLW010001952.1:0-79592 GCA_944989445.1 Ampullaceana balthica
AATATTTTATGGCGTAGAAACGCCGTCTGTTAATCTCTGACAACCAAAACTTTTATATTTTACGTTTTCATAATTTATTTTATTTTCGGAGTTACCTCCCGCATAGCGAGAGCACACCACCACCACAACACGGGACGCGCTTAGGCGCAATATATAGGAATATTTACGCTCATTATCGCTGATTGTGCCTAACGCTAAATACATAATCCTTTTGGTTTCCAGATTAACATTAACCAAGCAACGCACGAACCTATGACGTCCAGCATTTGTGTTGTAAACAGTGCTGACTGCATCAAAGAGTTATTTTTTGTGCAGTAATTTGGTGCGCTGCTTTCTAAAAATTACTTTAAAAATCGTGTGGTGATTAGCACTGTAAAAAAATATTATATAGTCTACATACTTTGTGTACATTTCAGGAATATTTCATATTTAACATTCAAGATAAGTTACTTGAACTTTTGACCCCAAAAACCTATTATAAAATACCCTTCTGTACATTTAAGAAAGTTTAATATTACGTATTTATCAATACAAGGACAAGTTAGGTGGGCTTTTGAAAAAGGTGGGCGCCGTAGGCACCCTTAAAAAGGGGACGCCGCAGGCGCAACGGCGCCGCAGCACAAAACTAGTGTTTATTATATACACAGCGCAAGACCATCCAAAATACCAAATTGAAGTTGTCCGTAATACGTTAATATAATGCTCACCGATCAGGAATAGTTTATAAAAAGTGTTGTCAATAAAATATACGCACCTTATTGCGCGACATGAAAGATGTTCAATATAATACGCACCGCGACACTCTATCTCAAAAATTAACATAGATACATAGAGATACATAAAATAAACTAAAATTCAATAATTTAATTACAATACATGCGATCGATCTGAAATTTTGAAACTTCGTTTTTATTTATCGGTACAAAACTGCTTGCAAAATTTCAGCTCGCTAGCTTACGATGAAGTTGGTTAAAAATCGATCCCAAGTTTTTCGACAAGGGCTCAAACAATCAACCCTACACCACAAGTTTAATATGAAAATATTTAAAAAGCAAAAATCAATATTTATTGTTAACAGTTTTCTATTATTTAATATTTCTTTAATGGATTCTCTGTAAAGTGCAAGTTATTGTATGTACAAGCATTTAAGTTAAGGGTTAGACAGAGAAACAAAATGTTTCTAGAGGATACAATCGCAGCAATAAGTGTTACTGATATGAATGGTTTGTTTGTGGTGTATTTGACATTTCATGAATTGTTTACATTTTTGCGTACTCTAATAAAAACACGTTATTGTAGTTGAAGTATCAAAACATATTTTGATGATTATGTTTCACTTTTGTATGAAGTTATCACAATAAGTACAACAAACGTTTTTGGGGTTGAATTGCCTATTATTGTTATAAGAAAACAATGATATATGTTAATAGTGACATACATACAAACTTAAAATATTCTCTTTAGGTATGCACATATACAATAAGCTTTAGATATGCACTTACATAATCTGTTTCAGATATGCACTTGCATAATCAGATTTAGATATTCACGTGCATATTAAAAATGTCATACTATTAGAAATAATCCATAGGATCCATTACGAATGAATACTTGAAACAATTTTATGTTATTTTATTTTTTAAAAGTTTTTTTTGGGGTTTTCATTGTTTATTTTAATAGATAGTTAGATTATATGTAACATAGAAAAAATAAAAGACTAAGTAAAAAATGAACAATATATTATAGGTAAAAAGAATAAAAAATAACGGCACTAGTATATTAATTTCACAATGAAATATAATGTTTATATTTTTTTAGTTGTACGTTTCAAGAATAAAACAATGTCAATTTGTGATTTAAATGATTATTTATGGATTACGGAAGTTTATTGATAATTTACTGATCATAAAATGTACACAATTTTTTTCAAATTTATTTCTTAGGAAGTCTTCATGTCGTTAACGTTGGTCGTCTTGTTACGTCATTTTTCTAGCATACACGTTTAGTAGTGTCTTTTTTTCAATAACGATTCTAGTATCTAAATATGTTTTATAATTTCTATAGTTGGATCATACTATCAAGTTTATTTATTTCAAAAACGTATTATAAAGTTAGAGTCGTGGGATTATGACATAAATTGAAACAATAATATTTATTAATTTGTCCCCTATTTTAGGGGCCAATAAAAGTGGAGTGTCACTTTCAAGTAATGAATCACCCTGAAGACTAATTATCGGAAATGTGTATTTAAAAACAAATACATTTCTTTAATTGTTCTAATTATATAGTTTTCGGGTTTGGAAAATAACGATACAAAATTTAAACAATGATTTAATAGCTTTAAAATCATGTTTTTAATAAACTTCTAAAAAACCTAAAATATGTGAATGACATTAGCAAGTCTTATTAATTTAACCCTGAACATGGTATGAACTAATTTAAAATTTAAAAAAAAACTATTTTTCACCTTGATTCAATGCCTTATTTAGGTATAGATACATTTTAAAAAATGATAACAATGCATCTCTACCCCGGTGGTTTCCAACTTTTCTCTTAAGGAGAAACATTAAACATTTGTATGGCATCTGTCCGTCTACGAAAGACGATATATTTATCTTTATTATGTGCAGCTCTTGGTGTGGCTGATGAGAACAATCCTTGAGTGGCAGTCTCTTCTGTATGACACACACACGAAAGCAGTGGGGCAGTGTTGCCTGGCCTTTCTCCTCGCTCTTTTCCCGACTGCTTCTGCCCTAGTTTGCTCCTCTGCTCTTAGTGATCCTTCTTTCACTATAGCCCGCCACATGGACCTATCCTCTAATTTAATTCCTAAACAATATCCTTAAAATAGAAACATTCAGATCATAGAAGTTTACATATATAGTGTACCAATAACACAGCCTACAGATTAACATGGCTTATGTCCCTTTACGTCGCTTTCACGTGACATCCAACATCATTGTACTTGGTCAGTCAGTGGACATGCCAGGCTCTTAGCGGGACTTGACCACCCCATCTCCCCACACAAAACTGGCCAGGTTGGAAGAAAAACTGTTATAATGCCAGAGAGGCTGCAACAGCGACATAACTTTTTTTTTATGATTGACAAGTTCGAATCGTTCTAAACGTCGGAAAATATAGATGTCTTAATTTTGGACCGATGATATTAAAACTCTATCATTGTTATCAAGGCGTCTGTCCCTCGCGTTGCATGCGTAGGTATTTGACTGACCAAACTGTGATGGTTAATAAAATGTCATGAGTATGCAAGCTAGTTTACAAAAAGCTCATAATTATTGATTCATATGTTGAAACAAAACAAATGTAATAATTATATTTATTCTCAGATGGACGGTTTAAGAATTGTCAAATACATCTTTAACTGATGCTCTCCATTGAGTAGAAACAAAAGTAGGAATTTTTAAAAGATGACGTCTTTTGCGAATGTCATGAACTTGATTGCGCCCCTTACCGTAGCATCAAAGATGGCAAACTGATCCTGGAGGCGTTGCTAATGAAAAGCTGGCAGTTCGAACAGAAGAGGTGTGGCTTTGAATAATAACGCTATTTAACAAGACATATTTTTTTACACGATTAAAATCTCCAAAGAATCCAGATGTATTTCTCATACAGCTACTTCAAAAACTTCATATTAATCTGTGATTGATTTCATTGATAAACCGCAAAATTTTGTTGAGCCACTCGATCGGGTGGCTCATTTAATGCAAAAAGAGGATCAATGTACACACACGTTTTGATTTAGTTTATTGACAATATTACACAATAATAATTGATGAAGTCATCTCAGCAGAAGTACCAGCCAATGACATTGATCTAGTCTTATTAGAAGTTGTAAAAAACATGATGTATGGACCATGTGGAGAAAAGGTCTGTTAGATGTGGAGGTTAAATCTGTTTATATCAAATTTATTGTTAGAGTAAAGGGAACATTTCTTAGATATTGTTTAAATTGAAAGATTGCAAGCAATAAAGTCTTTAAAAATGTATACATTTAAGTTGTAGTTTCAAAGGATTTACTTAATTTTTATTTTACTGATTTTTATTATTTCTTTAGCTAATCACAACAACCCAAACGACCATATACTTTTCCCTAATAATTGCTCACACAGTTTGAGGGTTAGGGGGAGCGTCGTAAAACTGCCGACAGCCGAAAACACATCTTGTAAGTTTTAAAATCCTGAAAAGTGTAAAAATATGATTTTGAAAAGGATTATGATTTGATATTTCAAGTCAAAACGACACGGATGATCCATATTTCGGGGGGAATTTATTTGAAAATTTAAAGTTTAATATAATGGTTAAAATGCTTAGATGTTTAGATGCCAGACTATTGTAGAAATAATGATAAATCGTACATGTCAGCAAATAAACGATTTAAAAAGTATAATTTTCTTATGGTAAAATTATCAGTACATGAGAGGAATAAAAAAAGAGTAGTAGTTTAAATTACGTTATAGTATTTGTTATTTCAAAGAACAAGATTAGTAATGAAAATTACTAATGATAAAATTATCAGTTAATATGAAGTCATGTCTACAAAGAGTTACAGTAAGAAATGTAAAGTTTGTTTGTACACTTAAGTGATTTCTATAATGAAACTACTAAAATATTTAGAAAATGCAAACATTTAGAGCAGCGTGTTTTAATTTGAATCAGTGCATGATTGATATCAGAAACCTAGTGTTTCATTGAATGAAGTATCGAATTCAAGTGGCGTGCCACTTAGATGATAGGATATATTTCGAAGATATTCTGAGCGTCCGAAATGATTAGAACAAAACATTTATAGTTCTTAATGAAAATAGATTTTCTAGTTTACATAATATTAAATATATGTGATTCTAACAATTATTTTCTTCCTTTGAATATAAGATTGTAAAAATCAGATTAGTTTTTAAAAATATAACATTTAAGTAACACAAGTTAGTAACTCACTGCCCGGTTGAAAACTAAATTATATTGTAACGAAGTTTATAATAAAGATATTAATATCCTTATGTTACATTTTCAAGCTATTTTGTAATTCAAGTAAAACTTCATATTAGATACATCAACATTGGTGCTTTCTGGTGCAGATTCTGATGGTTAACACAATTTACGCACGGCAATATAACAAATTCCTAAAGGGTTTGTTTCCTTATTTAACAAACAAATTTGTGTCTCTTTGTTTATTCATATGGTTAAAATTTTTTAATAAAGGATATGTAATCTGAAGTTAAGGATTTATATTTCCTAGTAGTATTGTTCTTACTTTAATTTATATCTATCATAAAAACTTAACGTTTTCATCTCACTTATAAACAACTAAAATGTTTAAGCGACACACTTTCAAAAAACTTTAAGAAATACATTTTATGGTAAAGAGATTAGATGTTCGTGTCTATGTGTATCTATAAATATATAATTCACCAAAGCGAATAAGTGCAAATAAGCATGACGATTGACCCTCGCTAGGGTCGACCAATCAAGCGAAGTGGGTGAACAAAAAAGGGGTGAGGGGGTGGGCATGTTTCAAGACCAACAAAGCCTCTTAAGTTCAGTTGCATTCATTCCAAGAATAACATATGATTCGTAGTGTAGTGGTTATCACGTCCGCGTTAGACGCGGAAGGTCATGAGTTCAAGCCCAAGCGAAAAGATTATATTTAAAACATTTTAAAATGTGTGTTTGTGCACGTTCGTTTCCCCCATTTTTGCAAACATGGCTGACCCTCGCTACGGTCGGCCAATCAAAGTTTATGGTTGGCAAGCTAGGGTGGTGGACAGGTAGAAAACCGCATTGCAAATGTCTCGAGACCAACATTGCGTCGGTGATTGGGAGAACCGACGTTCACATCGCATTGTTTTGGTTTCTACTTGCTGTAGTTTGTGTCAATTCTTTCCCCCCATCTTTAGATTATACATGACCAAGGCTGCGGCGTATGCTACGCCGCGGGGCGTATCTAGTCGTAACTATAGTTGCAATCCAGACACATACACACACACACACACACGGTACGTAACAGATGTCACAAATTAACTAAGTATTAATAAAATTAAATTATTTTAAATAACAATTTTAAAATAAATATAATTTTAACAAAATCCCTGACCATAAATAATCAAATCTTAATCCTTTCTAACCTATATAATCATGCCATTGCCTGCCACATCAACCACATGTCTCGGTCTGTATAGATACTTTAATTTGATCTATTTGTACGATGTATCTCAATAGGTGAGCTGTATATTTATCTAGTGTCGTGTGATGTTCTTGTTGTGACGTTCAGACGTATTGGGGTGATCTTTAGCTGTATATATGTCTAGTGGCGCATGATGTTCTTGTTGTGACTTGTAGACGTGTGTGGTGAGCTTTTCGCTGGATAGCTGGGGGGAGAGGAGGAAGGGGAATTTTCCGCGTGAATCCACGTGTGAGGAAATACCGTTCAGCTTCAGCAGGCAGGGAAGCTGTAAACTTGGTGCAGAAACACGTGGTGTTCCTGGGCATGGGAGTGCAATGAGTGACGCAAGTCAATTGGACGGCCTTGAACCTTCTCTTTATAATACAGGGTAGGAGAAAAAATCTGGTCCGTTGAACTAGCTGAACTTTCCGATACGGACTGGATGACGACACGTGGTTCGGTCTCAAATTGTCTCAGGGGCGTAGTTCCAAAACAGCAATGTAAGAGTACGGGCGCCGTGCTTGATAGGCATCCTGTTGTCACTTAGTTCCACTACGTCAATGTAACAGTACGGGCGAGATTGATTGGCGTCCAGTGGTCACAAGGGCATAGTTTCAATACGGCAAAGTAACATTACGGGCGTGATGGATGGTCGTTCATTGGTCACGTAGTGAACCATGACTGACAACGGGTATGGACTACTGGTAGATGTTAATCAATTAACCAGCGAACCAATTTCCAGGCAAATCTTGAATTGCTCATCTTTTGTCTCGTGAAGCTGTGGGGTTATCTTCCCGCTCAAACGTAAGATCGCTGTGGGTGACCACAAGTCCAGGTCTGAACTTGTCAAAAAGAGAATACATTTTTTCATTCACCAGTTTTATTAACTTATTGTCAATGAACGCTGATTGACCATTATCTAATATTTGTTTTCCAGTCAACCGTGCTAGTCAGCTGTACTCCGATCTAAAATAGGTAAAGTGTGCGGCTTTGACATGTTTAATTATCACCGTTATTTTCATATTACGAGTCACAGACAAGGAACGTGAGTCCCGTGATGTTGGTCACTTGTGATAGGGGTTATCTCTGTATGTTATCAACTGTCGTCATATGTGATAGGGGTTATCTCTGTATGTTATCAACTGTCGTTACATGTGATATGGGTTATCTCTGTATGTTATCAACTGTCGTCACATGTGATAGGGGTTATCTCTGTATGTTATCAACTGTCGTTACATGTGATATGGGTTATCTCTGTATGTTATCAACTGTCGTCGCAGGTGATAGTGGTTATCTCTGTATGTTATCAACTGTCGTTACAGGAGATCAGGGTTATCTCTGTATGTTATCAACTGTCGTCACAGGTGATAATGATTATCTCTGTATAATATCAACTGTAGTCACTTGTGATAGGGGTTATCTCTGTATGTTATCAACTGTCGTCACATGTGATTGGGGTTATCTCTGTATGTTATCAACTGTCGGCACAGGTGATAGGGTTATCTCTGTATCTTACAAACTGTCGTCGCAAGTGATAGGGGTTATCTCTGTATCTTACAAACTGTCGTCGCAAGTGATAGGGGTTATCTCTGTATGTTATCAACTGTCGGCACAGGTGATAGGGTTATCTCTGTATCTTACAAACTGTCGTCGCAAGTGATAGGGGTTATCTCTGTATGTTATCAACTTTCGTCACATGTGATAGGGGTTATCTCTGTATGTTTCAACTGTCTTCACATGTCATAGGTGTCACCCATATTATTATCAACTGTCGTCACATGTGATTGCGGTTATCTCTGTATGTTATAAACTGTCGGCACAGGTGATAGGGTTATCTCTGTATCTTACAAACTGTCGTCGCAAGTGATAGGGGTTATCTCTGTATGTTACAAACTGTCATCACATGTGATAGATGTTAACTGTGGATGATATCAACTGTATTCACTTGTGATAAGGGTTATCTCTGTATGTTATCAACTGTCGGCACATCTGATAGGGGTTATCTCTGTATGTTATTAAATGTCGTCACATGTGATAGGGGTTATCTCTGTATGTTATCAACTGTCGGCACAGGTGATAGGGGTTATCTCTGCATGTTATCAACTGTCGTCACATTTGATATGGGTTATCTCTGTATGTTATCAACTGCCGTCACATGTGATAGTGGTTATCTCTGAATGTGATCAACTGTCGTCACAGGTGATAGTGGTTATCTCTGTATGTGATCAACTGTCGTCACAGGTGATAAGGATTATCTCTGTATGTTATCAACTGTCGTCACAGGTGATAAGGATTATCTCTGTATGTTATCAACTGTCGTAACATGTGATAGTTGTTATCTCTGTATGTTATCAACTGTCGTCGCAGGTGATAGTGGTTATCTCTGTATGTGATCAACTGTCGTCACAGGTGATAAGGATTATCTCTGTATGTTATCAACTGTCGTAACATGTGATAGTTGTTATCGCTGTATGTTATCAACTGTCGTCGCAGGTGATAGTGGTTATCTCTGTATGTGATCAACTGTCGTCACAGGTGATAAGGATTATCTCTGTATGTTATCAACTGTCGTAACATGTGATAGTTGTTATCTCTGTATGTTATCAACTGTCGTCACATGTGATATGGGTTATCTCTGTATGTTATCAACTGTCGTCACAGGTGATAGGTGTTATCTCTATATGTTATCAACTGTAGTCACATGTAATAGGGGTTATCTCTGTATGTTATCAACTGCCGTCACATGTGACATGGGTTATCTCTGTATGTTATCAACTTTCGTCAAATGTCTATTATCTATTGTGTCTCATGTATTAGGGTTTATCTCTGTTATCTGTTATCAATTATCGCTTTCATTTCAGAAGCCAATGGATAAGTTAGTGTTGTCTAGCCTAAATGTCTGTCTAACAATTGTCTGATTGTTTTTGTTGTCTGTCTAGTTGTAAAATTTGTTTGTATTTAACAGTTATCTTTCTTTAAGTTGTGTCTGTATGTTACATTTACTAATGTTAGTGTGGTCTGTCTGTTTGCAAGATATGTTATGGTTGTCTGTGTTTAAGATGGTTTGTGTTGTATGTCTATAAGTTTTTTATTATTGTTAAAGTTGTTTAATTTCAGAGGTTTATTTTATTTATTTTTACCCTAAATAATACAGGTGTTAGAATTTTCCGTGTGTAAAAATTATCTGTTTGATAACATTGTCCGTCTTTCTGTAAGAATTGTTTGATTGTGTTGTCTCTCAGTTTGCTAGAGATTTCTGATTCTTAGTGTTGTATTTTAGTTTGATAGTGTTACTTGATTGTTATTGTTGTTTAGCCAGTAAATTCATTAAAACAAATTCTAAAACATTCCATTCAGCATATTAAATTGGAAATGAAATCAATGACACAAGTTTGAACTCACATAAAACATAAAACATGTATGGGACAATTTACAAATTAAAAAATGATCTTTTGTAATATCTGACTTACAATGAATCTGTATGTTCCATGCACGCCGCACTAAAAAGCACCGCTACAAACTTACTTAATATGAGATTGTAATTGAGAAAACATAAGCGGCAGTATTTATGAGAAGAACATAATATTATTTTCTTTAACTTCCTTTTAATTGCAATCTATAAGTCCTTACGACATTGGATTACTTATTTGTATTGCTCACACTTTGTTTTGCAGATTCATACATATCATGTATATAATTTTTTTTTAAATTGAATGAAAAATACATTTTTGGTAACCTAGTTTCCTAAAATTTAGACAACTATAAATATAATGAATTTACGATCATTTATTGCTTTGCCTAATCGATGAGAGGCACGTTAAGCAGTTTTTCTCGGAGACATTTTTTATCCAAGTGGCAAGTCACTTGTTTTCGATCCCTTTAACTAGGGATAATATTTCAATGACATTCTAGCTTTCTTCTACCACCTGTATATACGGAGCTAGATGTAAACAATTTCTTGTGCCTAGTTCATTTTTTTCCCTTTATGGCTTAGCACAGTGGTTGGCGCTGCAGCAATCCATGGCGCAATTAAAAAATGGTGGGGGGGGGTGGTGCTGAGAATAACTTTAAAGAGGTGGTGATAGCATCAAATAAAGAAGAAAGTATTTAGAAAATTAGATTTATGTATTCTTGATGCTATAAAGTCTTTGACGCCACAAGACAATTTGACAAAAATTTATGGTGATAAAAAAAGAAACAGGAATTATCCTCTTTTCGGATTCTAACATATCATATATATAAACACCCTCAATTATAATATATATAAACACCCTCAATTATCATATATATAAACACCCTCAATTATCACTGAACAGACTCACTCATTCGGTAACGCTAAGGGACGTCATTCTGCTTTTTAAAAAAATGAAAATATATACTTATAAATCATTATTTCACGTCATTGTTTTTGCTCATATTTTAATTTTGGAAAAGGGAAAAAAAGTTTAAAAAGGATTTGAGGATTGTCAATTATAAAATACTTTGTGTACATTTAAGGAATATTTCGTATTTATCATAAAACCCATATTATAAAATATTTTGTGTACATTTCAGGAAGTTTAATATAACGTATTTATCATACAAGGGCAAGTTAGTTGCGCTTTTGAAAAAGGTGGGCGCCGTAGGTGCCCTAAAAAAGTGGGCGCCGCGGGCGCCAAGTCACCTCAGCACAACCTAATAGAAAAATATTGAAACAACTACTTTGACAAAAATCTTTCAAGGCAACCAAACAAGATAGCTATGGCATGTTGGCTTAATGCGAAATTTCGTTAATGATTGTCAGATCGTAGAAAACCTCATACTATTGGTGAAAAACGTATTATACCGAGTGTAAGTTAAGTAATACGCACTGAGTTACACAATCCAGCATCTGATAATATCAAGAAAATTTTATTATTTTAAATATTAAAACGATTATTTGCCGAATGAATTCACGGTAAACTGTATCATCCATCGTCAACATCCAGGTGCCACACATTTAAGTGCATGCCTAGATACGTCATTAAAATATTTAATTAAAATCTGTGTACATAATAAAAAAGCAAATCATTGACTGGCATATTATTTACACAGTTTTGTATTGAAGAGGATACAGAGTTTAATATTCTGCAGCTTCATACAGACGTTGGTCTGCTGTCAAGGGTGTCTGTTTAGAAAGGCTTTACAAACGATTTAACTCAGGGTTCGATTTCTTGAGGGCAATAAATGATTCTTAACGATCAAATTTAATGTAATCCAAAAGTTACCTGTCTTACCTGACGAAATGGGCTCAAAATGTATTTAAAGTTATCTTCAGCTTTAAGTTGATGAATTGATTTATTTTTAATCTGTCATTTCTGCCTGTGGGACGAAAATTCTTCTTTACATAAGGAATTTTTTACGAAGAGAATTTAGTCAGTTAACAAATTTATCAGGAGCAGAAATAGGATGTGAAGACATACTTTCTGATTGTAATCAGTTGGATGCTTTCAATTCAGATTTTAAAGAAGGGTTTGAAATTATTTTGATGATGAAAACACCCAATGGGATTTTGCATTTTTTTTCAAGTGCAATTACAGTATAATCCCCAAAGCTGCAAGAAGAACTCATGGAAATAACAACTAATGATGAATTGAAATTAAACAACTAATAACAACTAATGATGAATTGAAATTAAACAACTAATAACAACTAATGATGAATTGAAATTAAACAACTAATAACAACTAATGAATTGAAATTAAACAACTAATAACAACTAATGATGAATAAAAATAAAAATTCAAAAGCGGCTACCAACAATTGTGGCTGCCAGAGGAGATTCTTTCGGCTTATCTTGATATATGGGATTAACTCAAAATTCTTAATTGCTTTTCCATAATTATAATATTTTTAGTGGAAAATGTATTCAGCGTATTTAAAAAACAAAAATTAAAGAAAAAGAACAAAAACATTGCAAATTGTCGATTACGGTGATTTCAGATTACAGCTGACGAAAATAGAGCCGGGGATTACTAAATTTGATAGCAGAAAACCAGGTCCATTATTCTTATCGTTCTAGCCAACGACAAATTTATGAGAGGATATTTATTTTATTGTTAAGCTCAGCAATGTTAAAGGTAATTTGTATTATTTTTTTCGAGCCTATTTTTCATACGTTTTTAATTTAAAAATATGTTTTCATCGTAGAGATACAAGAAGACGTAAGGGACAAAACACAGACGACAAAAGACACGGTCATGAAGTTTGTAATAAGGTTTTTCTGAAAAAAACAAAACAAAACAACAACGCTATTATTTATTTATTTTATAATCGGTTGAAATATTTATTTTTAGACATTGGTTTAAAAGTCGCCTTTTTCAATATTTCCTTTTTATAAGAAAATACAGATCTTATAACTTTTTAAACCGAAAACTTTACATGCGTCTACGCATTGATTTAAGATAGAAAGAAGATCATATTCGGGTATAGCTATCAATGTCCGGGGTTTCAATTATGATAAGGCAGAGCTTTAGATACGATTCCTACTTAAGAAGACATCCATTGTTTCAAATTAAACTGTTCTTTATGAATATAGAAATATGTATAATCAACGTATTTAAAGTTGAATAGAAATATACAAACTACACTCAGCATTGATCTCATGTACTGCTTTATTAGTGTCGGATGTTTAAAAATATATCAATGAGTATGATTATACTTATGGACTATGTAATTGTAATATCACAGTCAAAAACCAACATCATTTATTGTTATAATATACGTTCCAGGATTCCAGTTTATCAAAAAACTAAATATTCAAAATTTGTTATTTTAGGTAAATATATACCTCATTTAAGAAACGAAATAAAGAGATTCAAACTTTGAGGGATTCATCGTTTTCAAAAAAAAAGGTTGTTTCAGCAGAAACCTCAAACTTCTCTCATGGATCTCCGCTGCAGTCCCTTTTTGGACTTAGCGTTTGTTTCTTTGTTTTTATTTGTTGTTTTTATTCTTTTTCAAAATTGTGAATGATACGAATGGACAATATTTTCTACAATGAGAAAGCAGTAACAGTGAACAAATTTAGTAGACTAGACAGGCATGATGATGTGAGTGATAAGCCCTGTGAAGTGAAATGTGAGAATGAGAGGGACGATGAGTGACATGGTGTGAAACAAAGTGTTGGGGAAAAGGATGATCGGTGATGGCTGTTCCTCCAGTGGACTTGTCCGTGTCTGTTTTCTCCAGTGGACTTGTCCGTGTCTGTTTCCTCCAGTGGACTTGTCCGTGCCTGTTTCCTCCAGTTGACTTGTCCGTGTCTGTTTCCTCAAGTTGACTTGTCTGTGTCTGTTTCCTCCAGTGGACTTGTCCGTGTCTGTTTCCTCCAGTTGACTTGTCCGTGTCTGTTTCCTCCAGTGGACTTGTCCGTGTCTGTTTCCTCCAGTGGACTTGTCCGTGCCTGTTTCCTCCAGTTGACTTGTCCGTGTCTGTTTCCTCAAGTTGACTTGTCCGTGTCTGTTTCCTCCAGTGGACTTGTCCGTGTCTGTTTCCTCCAGTCGACTTGTCCGTGTATGTTTCCTCAAGTCGACTTGTCCGTGCCTGTTTCCTCAAGTTGACTTGTCCGTGCCTGTTTCCTCAAGTCGACTTGTCCGTGCCTGTTTCCTCCAATCGACTTGTCCGTGTCTGTTTTCTCCAGTTGACTTGTCCGCGTCTGTTTCCTCCAGTGGACTTGTCCGTGTCTGTTTCCTCCAGTGGACTTGTCCGTGCCTGTTTCCTCCAGTTGACTTGTCCGTGTCTGTTTCCTCAAGTTGACTTGTCCGTGTCTGTTTCCTCAAGTGGACTTGTCCGTGTCTGTTTCCTCCAGTTGACTTGTCCGTGTCTGTTTCCTCAAGGTGACTTGTCCGTGCCTGTTTCCTCAAGTGGACTTGTCCGTGTCTGTTTCCTCAAGTTGACTTTTCCGTGACTGTTTCCAGGATTCTGCCAAATCCTCACTGAAAGGAAAAGAGCGAATTTCTGATCGTAGACACTGTCCAGAGTTATTGCCTTTACATTTTATGCACACACAATTTGTATTATTCACATTTACATTTATTTACAGCTTGAGCATATACCATACTCTTAATTGATTAATTTTGATTTCGTTTAGATTGGGTATTAGTTTTAGTTATATATTTGGTCTAATAAGTTTTCAATTTTTGCTCTAAATATTGTGTCTATTAAAGATTCCGTATATATGTGTTTATTGAAATTAACATTAGTTCTGCACTGCCAAATGTGCTGTCTATATTCTGCCAGCAGTCGTAGGCTGATGACATGTTGAGTTGCAATATGGGATTTAGGAATAGTGTTGAATGTTATTGCTCCATCTATATTTACTAGGTAGCTTGTTTCAGCTTTCAAAAGTTGTGTTAATGTGGATTTATTTTTGTGTATTTCTTTGCATTCCATGAACAGGTGTCTCTCTGTCTCTATTATTAAATATTTACAGAGTGGACATCTTGGCCTTTGGAGTGTTTGTTGTTCAGGTCTTTCTGAAGTTGTCACGTTATATATTAATCGGAATGTTATTCTCTAGCTCTAGGTTCTATTCCTTTAATATGTAAGTTTTTAAAAGTGTCCTCTATTTCTATCTTGTTGAAATTTCGCAACCACTTGATTCTCTCGAGATAATGGGTTTTCTATCGCTTTCTCAGATGATCATAGATTCCCTTTTTGGTTTTGTTGATTAAACTCTCGTTATTCCGTGTAGCACGTAAGCTTGTTTGATAAAAGGAGGGGAGTCTCGTCCCCAGATAATTTGGCGTTTTATTATCAATAGGTGTCAGACGTGTCAGTCTGACCCCTATGTAATAATGCATTAGTGATTCTTCCTTGTGGTCCTTGATTGCTTGTCCTAGATGTCTGATCCTCATGGCTTTAATCTTTGTTTCTATATCTTGCAGATTTGTTCCTGCGTCTAATTTACTCGGCATTAAAGTTGCTTTCTTTATATTCAATTTTTTGTTATTTAAAATATAGTTCCTAATCATTAAGTTAATTTTTGTTAAGGTTTCTGGAGGGATGTCAAAGACATTCCCTATGTAAATTAATTTAGGTATGATTAAGGTGTTTATTAGTGTGCTGCTTCCAAAAATTGTCTTTGATGTGTATTGATATCGAGTGATTGTGTTGTTTACGAATTTCACTATCAAAAACAGAATATAACCCGTAATTGACAAGTTCTCATCGTCGGATACAAACACGATGTCTTAATGTTGGACCAATGATATTAAATCTCTTTCTTTGACAACTTTTCTGCAAGTTTTTTTTAATTTAAAAAAGCTCACAATTATTTACTAACATGTTTCATTAAAATAAATGTTATCATTAATTTTTTGCTGAGATGGACGATTAAAAATGTTCAACTGCATCTTTCGTTGAAGCTCTCTAGGGCAAGGGTCGGGAAACTTTTTGTCTGAGAGAGCCATAAACACTACATATTTCGAATAGCAATTCTGTGAGAGCCATACATTATGTTTTAAACTAAAAATTCTAGTAAATGTATGCATTTTGTGTAAGGGACTGTCCATAAATTGCTGACGCGATTTTCGCCAATATTTCACCCCCTCGTCACACTGCGTCATAAAAACTTAGGACCCCCCCTTAATATGACGTCACAAAGCTTTACCGCCCCCCCCCCATAAAAACCCGTATTATTTCTTTCAAAATAAGCATGACTTTTCTGTCATTTAAGTTTTGTATTTAGTGTAAGCACCCCTCTCCCCTTCATCACACAACATCACACCTCACCCTAGGTGCGTGACGTTATTTATTGACGGCCCCTAATTTCAACACTAAAATTACAATACTTATGTCTCTGAATTTTTTTAAATAACAATGTTGCGCTTTTGCTAATCAATAATGAGTATTTCTTACCATTAATGCGAATTATGGTGCTGCATGGCTTTGCTGATGGCTTTGAGGTCTTGTTGATACGGGTTTAGGTTAAGCGTCATGCAATGCGTTTAGATAATAATAATAATACTTTTTTTTGAAGATATGCAATTATTATGTAGGTCAAAGTAGTCGGAAGAAACACTATAATAATCGAATATTTTTCTGCGAGCCACATGCATCCATCAATAGAGCCACATCTGGCTCGAGGGCCATTGTTTCCCGACCATGGTCTATACCAGGGGTCTCCAAACTTTTCTGCCGGAGGGCCGCATTAACTGTCAAATAGAAGTTTGGGGGCCGACTACTAACCCACAACTACTAAGTTTTTTTTTGGTAAACTACAAAACTACAGATAAGAATAATTTATTTATTTATGTATTTATTTTTTAATATTTTTTTTTAGATTAAAAGGTCTTCAGGGGCTGGATGAGAGGGCCTCGCGGGCTGCATCTGGCCCGCGGGCCGTAGTTTGGAGAGCCCTGGTCTATACGGTACTATAAAAACAAAGTCGATGTTGTCACCACGTGACTTTCCATTCGGTTGTCTTACATTTTCCAATGTAGCCAGGATGATAGTGTTACTGATCTCATCCAACGTAATGTAAATATTATTGTGTGTGAGCTATGAATAGGAAAATTGGTTTAATTTCATGTTTCATTTCATATCTCCTGAAGTCGTTTCAACTGATGACGTTTTACACAATTTATTGTAGCGTTACACTATATTAGCGTTTAATTAAATGAACTTTAAAAAAAAACGTTTTTCTTCCAGCCTGGGCAGTCGTGTGAGTGTTGGGGGGTTGAGGTGAGGGAGGGGGCGGGGCCCAAATAACACTGGAGCCCGGCATGTCCACTGACTGACCAAGTCCAATGACGTTGTCGGTCACGTGAAGGCGATGTAAAGGGACATAAGCCATGTTAATCAGTAGGCTGTGTTATTGGTACACAATATATGTCAACTTCTTTGATCTAAATGTTACAATTATAAGGAAATTGTTAGGAATGTAATTTGTATGTGTCTCTATAAATGCTAATTTAGAAACGAGTGGCTTTTGCATTTTGATCCTAATGAACATAAAAACGTAACGATGGAACAGCCATTAGAAACAGACAATCCTACTGCGTATGCAATTCTTACAGGCAGCACTAGCATTTTACAGAAATATATTTTAAAAGAATTATAGCAACACATATTGGGTTTTCAATGATATATATTAGATTTCAACTCTAAGGTTGATTTTATCAAAATTTCGGCTATAAACTGGCAATTCATTCTATATAACTGATGTCTATACAAGTCTAGCAGGCTCATCAAGGTTTGAAGTAAATCTTAATAATCTTCAACTATGTAAACTACACATGTGACGTAGTTAAATCCCATGATTGTATAATTCATTAATGATAGAACTTCAGTCTAAAATAGTATATCCTTACATGAATGAAGGTAAAAAATAAAATTCAACAATGTTCCAATTCATAAAATGCACTCGACAATATTTATATTGAGTTGAATTTGTGTTTAATGTATCCAAAATATAGAAAAAAATTGTTACTTGAGGCCAACAGAGTCACAACAGTTTGGATTACATATTTTTATTTGGCATGAAACGCATTTTTTTGTTGTTGTTCATATATTGAGGATATGGTATTGAATTACTCAACAAGTGACGATGGTAGGAATGTAATAGATTCATATAAATATAAATATTTTCTAACATTACACTGCTTCACTGTTAAAAGGCTTTTTCTTCATCCAGCGTAATCCGCATTCTCATTATCTAATTTCTTCACCCTCTAAGAAGATTTCCGGATCAGTAACACCATTATCCCGGGAACAAAGTGAGAAAAAGTGGTAATAAAATAGCGTATGTTATACAACCGAATACAGCAAAACACTAAAATAAAACGTGTATACAAAGAAAGGCCTTTGAAAAGTTAAGTTATCATCTAACAACTATGAATCCTTTCACTTAGTGGACACTAGCTTCTGTAACAATAAAGATTAAGCATTAAAATGCAAATCAAGGTCGAAACATGAATAAAAAAAATGAAAAAGTATCTAAACAAGAGAAAAGCAGTCAGAAAAAATTCACTTATTTATACTTTTTAAATAAATTAATTGGTAAAAAGAATGCATTATTTCAAGGGAAGTAAATAGTCTTTTTGTTTTTAATTTTAAATTAATTTTTGTTGAGCTTAGTTGCAAATTACAAACACTTGTTAATATTATTTGCGTTTAAACCTACTTTAAAATATTTTTTAAAGTGCCCTAAATTACCTAAATTATTAAGGTTTTACTTTTTTAAAAGCTTTATTTTACAAATATATAAAACTGTTATATTAAAACATGTAAACAAATTTATGTCTTAACTTACAGACACTTACGTGTTCGTCCGCAATCTATATGTCTGTCCATGCAAATTTTCATTACACTTTAATTCTCTCCAATCATTTGGAGATTACACAAATGTTTCATTACCTTTAAGGAATCCAGCTCAGTGGTTCTCAACCTGTGGTCCGCGGAGATGTGCTTGGTGAACCGTGAACAAATCATGAAATGTTTATTTTCTAAATTAAGAACACGAAATGGTATAAATTTTGTCACATGTTGAATATATTTATTAATTTTAATCACATTATTGCGAGAGCATAGCGCCGAAAACAATATGTTTTTGAGTCTGTATTTACTTTTAGCCACCTATACATTATATATATTCTTCATAGCAAATGATCAACCCAGACCACAATGTGTAATATGCTCGCCAATTCTTGCATATGAAGCGATGAAACCATCAAAACTCCGAAGACATCTGAAATCTAATCATAATGTCTGCTCCTCCGAGAAACAAGCGGAATACTTTTTGCGCTAAGACATTCACTTGATAGTCAGAAGTCCTGTATAGTACAAGCAAATAAAGTCAATCAAAAGGTTGAAGAGCATCATTTTTGTTAGCTTTACGAGTTGCAAAGGTCAAAAAGCCTGGTTTGAAAAAGACTGTTTGAATTACGTGATGATGTGAGAGAGTTTCTTGGAGAAAAAAATCGAAGCTTCTTGATCATTTGAACGATAGCTTATGGGTTGCTGTTCGGGATTACTTGGCTGACATTTTTGAATAAATTAATAAACGTCATTCATGTCTGCAAGGAAAGCAGACATATTTAATTACTCTCTTTTACAAAGTGTCTGACCTTTGTAAAACAAGATTATTTCAGGGAAACTTTCACATGTTTGATCAATTTTACGAATTCACCGGGAAACCAGAAGATGCTGTCCCCAATGAGCAACTGTTGATAAATTTGATTTTTAACCATACTCAATATATGGAAAATATAAATAAGGGCTACGGAAATTAAAGATTAATTAATCGATTAATTGTTAAAATTTCTAATCCATTAAAATTAATATGAACGAATAAAATTCAATTAAAATTTAAGAATATATTTGTCATATATTTTTCCAACTTACTATTATTTTATATTTTTTATTAATTATATACTTTTCCCTCGTATTATTATTATTTATTTCCAGCCCTTATAATAATAAATATCATTTGAAGAATAATATTTGGTATTGGTTTATTTTAAAAGACAATCACCTTCAACTTGTCTAATAAGAATGTTCAAGTACAGAGCTTATAAAACACATCAGTGCGTTAGCCCTTTGAAGCACATTACAATTACAAAACCCGTTTAAAATGATGATACAAAATATTTTGTAATTAAAATTATGCATTTCTTCTCTTCATAAACTTTGTAGTAACAAAATTTATTCATAACAGTTATGTATCTTGATTGCGCCTTGATGGATCAGTCCATACATATATAGCTTTATGCTATTTTCAGGACTCTACTCTGTTGTTTCTCAATTTCATTAGTTGTTTGTTTTTATAATTGTGTATGACTAATGGAATATGTATTTTGTTGTGTGTTTGTCTTACAAATACTTGCTGGCTTGATCAAACCAGGAAAACGAACACTCTACCAACTTTTTAAACGGAATGAAAATATAACTATGGATAAGCGTAGGACACAATTATATTCTGTCTAGAAGGAGCGCCTATAATAGAAAAGATAAACTACTAATTTCAGGAAAAATGTGTCTTAGTACAACTCTTGGTAATGTTGTATTTGACTGAGATCTTAACCGTGGCATAACTATAAAACCAAAGTGAATGGAAACTGCTGCTTTCAGTCAATCAGCTTCAGAAAAACAACTGCAAGCTCCTCGGAGATAAAGTTATTCAACAGCTGAACATTAGCATTACAAGACAACTACAGATAGCAGCGACTCTTGATGCTGTTTGTTGCCGTGACCCACACAAAGATCGGTGGTTTGACGAATTTGTTGACTTACCCCCCCCTCCCCCCCACCCAAGCTTTAATCTGCAGTCAACAAAATCACACGGACTGTAACTTTTTAAAAGAACGCACTGTAATTTTAGAAAACATAATATAAATCAGCGTTTTAAAAATTTTAATGTAAGTAATTATATGCGTTACAAAGTCACATTAAAAAATATTTACATTTCATTTGGCGATGTGCAGTTTAAAAACAGAATTCCACTGCAATAAAACATTATAATTGTTTTGACGATATACAAGTTTTCGAATTCATTAATCATTGCTGTTAGAAATAAAATAAGGAGTAGAGGTTATATCAACAATCAAAGTCGCATTGTACGTTACTGTTAATGCTTCAAGAAAAACTAATATCTTTTTTTAAAAAAAAGAGAATCATTGTTTTTCAAGCTACTAAGCATTTAAAAAAAATATTATATGGTATATTTTAATGAAGAATTAAATTTGCATAAACTTTTAAATTTAATAATTGAAAGACATACACGCATGTTTTTGTTAAGTTGCAATGATAATATTGCCATTTACAGTGATAAATTGAGAATATATTTTTTTAATCCAAATGGAAGTACTCTTGCCTTCGAACCCTATAATTGGGGATATATCAAATACTACCTACAAACTCTTATGTACACTTATGTACCATATTTTCAATTTCAATTGCCAACCAATTTAACCCCTTGACGGATAGTGATTTATATATATTTTATTTTATTTTTCATTTTAATTAAATCCGCTACATGAGAAATTCATCCGGATCGTTGACACATATTTGGGTGCATTAGGACAATGAAATTGAGAGAATCTTATAAATTAAAAGTCAAATTATTATTTAAAAATAGATTACATTTTAAGTTCTTATGTGCTAACGACTTTGAAGTAGTTCAACCGATTTATCAAGATAGTTCTACCGATTTATTAAAGTTCTGCTACCCAGACATTTATTTAATGCTACAGACACTTGTGTTTTACTCTACAAAAACATCCAATCACAGTAAGCTTCGCATTTTCTCTCCACCTGAATATATAAAGTCTGCTTGGATTGTCTTGGTCAACTCTCCCCAGCTGCCCATCCATCTGATGCGGAGCGGAACCAACGTCCGTACGACATAACAGCGTATAAAACGATACCCGGAATTTTTGTGTTTAAAAGTCGTCTTATAGGCTAGAATAATCGGTATTGTAATGGTCAGAGCACCATACTTTGACATAGTAAAGTTATTGATTTAGACCCCTACTTCGGGTGCGACTCAAAGGGGTGTGACACTTTACGCATAAATTTAGCAGATCTGAAAACGAGAAAAAATGATGTAAACACTAAATACATTTCTTTAACTGTTCTAATGATTTAGTTTTCGGTTCCAAGAATGAAGGGATCTTTTAAATTTAAAACTTTATTTTATAGCTTTAAAATCTCAATTTTAAGAAAACATTATAAGTACTCAATTATTTCAATGAAACTAGCAAGTCTTACAAATTCAACACTTAGCTTGATATATACTAATTCAAAATTAAAAACAAAACAGAAGGATTGCTTTCCCTTAATTCAGTGCATTATACACATACATTTTAAAATATCCTTTCCTTATATAATTAAAGGCAATTTTCACTGCCGCTCTCTCTACCGATTGGTCCCTAAAATTACAACAACCTATCTCGACAAATCGCGATGGAGGGGAGGTAGGATCTCTGGACAGACCGGGTAGTGTGTGTCGGGGGGTAGGGTCTCTGGTCAGACCGCGGTGTGGGGGGGAGGTAGGGTCTCTTTTTGAAAATAAATACATTAGTATTTTTTAAAAAATAAATATATTTCAGCTGGAATATATATTTATTTTTTTTAAATACACATCATAATAAAAAGTAATGTAATACAGAACTTGTATTTATTTTATTTATTTTTATTTTATTGATTTATTTTCATATTGCACAATTTTATGTGGATCGTTCGGAAAGAGTTATTTTTGGTGCAGTAATTTGCTGCGCTGCTTTCTAAAATTAGTAGCTTCACTGACAGACAGACGTTACATACATTGCAAATTATGTATGTTGATTCATTTAGTATGTCTCGTACATAAAGTATTTATAGTCAAAAACTTTTTTTAAACGTTTTTTTATATTTCAAAAGATTTCTACTAATTTCTACAAAATGTTTATATTTATTTCGTACATTTATGTAGCGCTCATCGCGCTTAACAGGCATTCCAAACAAAGTAAGGACATTGCACTCTCTTACTTGTGTGGAAAGGTTTATTACTTTTAGACTAACTATACAACATTAATTAATTAATTATTTGATGTAAGCTTCATCATATGGGTAACATAATTGAAGATTTTAAGTTTTACTTCGAAGCGTGGTGAGCAGTCTAGACTAGCCTGGACATCAGTAATATATAATAAATCACCAGTTTATGACAATAAACTATCATATAAATAACCTAAATGTTGAAATTTAATATATATTCAATTAAAAATAGAATATGTTTTGCTTTAATTCATGTTTCATTTGTCAAAATAATTTTTAATCTTTGTGTTAAACACTATTGTTGCTAGTAAGAATTGCATACACAATATGGTTGTCTGCTTCTTAACGCTTACCTCTGGTTTTTATATTTTTATATTCATGTGGAACATAGTACAAAATCCACTTGTTCCTATAATTAAGTATTTTAGACAGAAACTCCTAGAACTATTTCATGGTGAGCAGACGGATCAACGCCGTTTATATATTTAACAATTAGTTATCAACTTTTAAATTTATTTTTACTTATATTTTTTTTTGCTCTACATTAATGTCTTGGTAGCAATAAATTAATAAATTGGCATTACCATTTAATATCTCGGTAGGACTACTTTAAAGTATGCAGTTCATAAACACTAATAATGACGTAGAAATGTATTTATTGTTCTTCTAAAAATCAGAATGAAATACTTAATTTTCTCACAATGTTATAAGCCTAACGCCCCTAATCTTTTGTAATGTTTGCTAGTTTAGAACTTTTCATAATTGTTGATTGTATTACAAGAAGTCAGATAGCTTTAGATAAACTTCATTAATTTAAAACACTAACACACACACATTATATATATATATATATATATATATATATATAAATATATATATATATATATATATATATATATATATATATATTATATATATATATATATATATAAATATATATATACATATATATATATATATATTAATATAAATAATTTGCTATGGATGTTCGTTCGTCGTAACTCTATGTAATTTTAGAAAGGGCGCGCTAAAAAAAGGCTTGAAAAACAAATAACTGCACCAAAAATAACTCTTTTCAAACGTCAGCATAAAAATGTTCAATATGGATATGATTTTTAATTTTTCTCTTCATTTTCTGGTTATTTAACTATTTAATTAATTGATTTCAGATTAAATATATTTATTTTGAAAACTCTCGTGATTTTTAACAGGTAATACACTAGTATATATATATATATATATATAATATATATATATATATATATATATATATATATCTCTATATATATAAGACGCATTTGTTGTCTGTCTGGTTGTCTGTCTGTTCCCTAATAACTCAAGATCCAGACAACCAAATAACGTGAAATTTGGTACACGTACAAAAAATTATACCGGAAAGGTTATCAAACAGGTTTCGTTCCATATATATAAGATACTGGGGGCCGGGGGCCCAAAATGTAATTTTTCCTTATATGAGCTATATAAAATAAAAATTATTGAAAATTAAGACGTAAAATAATGACGCAAAATAATAAACATTTTGGTGTCGAGATTGACAAGAAGGCGATTATCGCCATATAATAATTTTTTGTTGTTGTTGTTGCTTTGTTGTTGTTGCTTTTGTTGTTGCTTTTGTTGTTGTAGTTGTTGTTTTGTTGTGGTTGCTTTGTTGTTGTTGCTGTTGTTGTTGTAGTTGATGTTTTGTTGTTGTTTTGTAGTTGATGTTTTTTGTTTTGTTTTGTGTTTGTTGTTTTTGTTGTTGTTGCTTTTGCTGTTGTTGCTTTTGTGTTGTTTTTGCTGTTGTTGTTGTTTTCCACATCCCTTGCCCTGCGACGACAATGCCCTTCATGTTATTGTTGCTTTGTTGTTGTTGCTGTTGTTGTTGTAGTTGTTTTGTTGTTGTTTTGTTGTTAATTTTGTTGTTTTGTTGTTGTTTTGTTTTTGTTGTTTTTTGCTGTTGCTGTTTCTGTTGTTGTTTTTGTCGTTGTTGCTGTTGTTGTTGTAGTTGTTGTTTTGTTGTTGTTGCTTTGTTGTTGTTGCTTTGTTGTTGTTGCTTTGTTGTTGTTGCTGTTGTTGTTGTAGTTGTTGTTTGTTGTTGTTTTGTTTTTGTTGTTTGTTTTTGTTGTTTTGTTGCTGTTGTTGTTGCTGTTGTTGTTAAACCCGGGCATAGCCGGGTAGTTGCCCCTAGTATATATATATAAGAAATGCTGAAACAAATGATATTTTAAAAATATATGCTTACAAATAGTTTAAAAGTGCAACGAAAAAACAATTATCAAACAAAGAAAAAACATAATTTACTTTTTAGGAATGAATTTTAACTGAAAATGCAACATTAAATACAAATCATTCGTGCGTCAATGAGAGGCAATGAAGTAGCCGGGATGATTTCCGACTTTTCTATTAAAGAGACACTTAATTACATTCTTAACAATATCCTTAGAATACTTCAAAGAAGTTTACATATATTGTGTGCCAACAACACAGAGCAAAAATTATCATGGAATATGTCTCTTTACATCGTCTTCACGTGACCAACAACGTCATTGGACTTGGTCAGTCAGTGGACATGACAGGTTCTAGCGGTACTTGGCCACCCCACCCCCCACACAACTATCCAGGCTGGAAGCAAAACTGTTCAAATTCCAGAAAGTCTGCAAGGGCGTCGCAACTTTTTTTTATGTTTGATAAGTTCGAATTATTCTTAACATTTGATAAAAAAATAGATGTCTCAAAGTTGGAACAATGATATTACATCTAAATCTTTGTGATCAAGTTGTCTGCTAAAAAAACAACAACAAATACCAGATATGAAACTGATTAACCAAACTGTGATGATTAATAAAATATCATGAGTATGCAAGCAGGTTTACAAAAAACTAAAAATTATGGACTCATATGTTACATCAGAAGTAAATACAAATGACCAAACAGATTGAACCAAATGTAATAAAGTCTTCATGTCGTTAACGTTTGTCGTCATTTTCAAGCCTACCCATTTAATAGGTGGTTTTTTTTTATAACGATTTTAGTATCCAAAATAGGTTTTGCAACTTCTAGAGCTAGATGATACCATCCGGTTTGATTTGTGTTTTGAATTTAAATATTTAGATATTATTAATATATTTGAAGTTAACGAACCATGCCATCATTGGGGATGGAAAATGTAGTTATTTATTTCTCTTATTTTAGGGGCGAATAAATGTGGATTGACACTTTCGATGATGATAAGTATAAGATAGCACGGCAGTGCTGCCAGTGACAATTTTGGGAAAAACCTACCCAACATGTAAAAAAAAACTAGATCCGAACGAAAAATTCCAGACCACTAAAAATAAACAAAAATGACGTCAAAAAGTTTCTCTCACTTTGGGGGCCCCAAAAAAAAATTTTAAAAATCCGTATTTCCTACGTAAAAATTGGCATGTTTCAAAAGAATTTTTGTCAATTTTTGTCAAGACTACACCTGTCTAACACCGAGCCAACCTGCTCTGTTTAAAGTCAAATGGATATATGTGTACATATTTGTCAAAATCATGTAAAATTGAAATCAAAATAAAATCTTCAGCACTAATGAAAAAGAAAAGTTTGGGGCCTCCAACCCCAAAGGGATAGACATTTCGAGTTTACTGCCATAACATATTTTAAAATGGGCAAACAAGTTTTGTAAACCATTTTTGGTTAAGATTCATTCATTTACGCAGTAGATTACGCTTAAAATATTTTCATATAACTCGTAGAAGCAAAAACAACAAAAAAAATATTTTTTTTAAAAGTAAAGTTTATCAGCATACAAAAAAATTATACCGGAAAGGTTATCAAACAGGTTTCGTTCCATATATATAAGATACTGGGGGCCGGGGGCCCAAAATGTAATTTTTCCTTATATGAGCTATATAAAATAAAAATTATTGAAAATTAAGACGTAAAATAATGACGCAAAATAATAAACATTTTGGTGTCGAGATTGACAAGAAGGCGATTATCGCCATATAATAATTTTTTGTTGTTGTTGTTGCTTTGTTGTTGTTGCTTTTGTTGTTGCTTTTGTTGTTGTAGTTGTTGTTTTGTTGTGGTTGCTTTGTTGTTGTTGCTGTTGTTGTTGTAGTTGATGTTTTGTTGTTGTTTTGTAGTTGATGTTTTTTTTTGTTTTGTGTTTGTTGTTTTTGTTGTTGTTGCTTTTGCTGTTGTTGCTTTTGTGTTGTTTTTGCTGTTGTTGTTGTTTTCCACATCCCTTGCCCTGCGACGACAATGCCCTTCATGTTATTGTTGCTTTGTTGTTGTTGCTGTTGTTGTTGTAGTTGTTTTGTTGTTGTTTTGTTGTTAATTTTGTTGTTTTGTTGTTGTTTTGTTTTTGTTGTTTTTTGCTGTTGCTGTTTCTGTTGTTGTTTTTGTCGTTGTTGCTGTTGTTGTTGTAGTTGTTGTTTTGTTGTTGTTGCTTTGTTGTTGTTGCTTTGTTGTTGTTGCTTTGTTGTTGTTGCTGTTGTTGTTGTAGTTGTTGTTTGTTGTTGTTTTGTTTTTGTTGTTTGTTTTTGTTGTTTTGTTGCTGTTGTTGTTGCTGTTGTTGTTAAACCCGGGCATAGCCGGGTAGTTGCCCCTAGTATATATATATAAGAAATGCTGAAACAAATGATATTTTAAAAATATATGCTTACAAATAGTTTAAAAGTGCAACGAAAAAACAATTATCAAACAAAGAAAAAACATAATTTACTTTTTAGGAATGAATTTTAACTGAAAATGCAACATTAAATACAAATCATTCGTGCGTCAATGAGAGGCAATGAAGTAGCCGGGATGATTTCCGACTTTTCTATTAAAGAGACACTTAATTACATTCTTAACAATATCCTTAGAATACTTCAAAGAAGTTTACATATATTGTGTGCCAACAACACAGAGCAAAAATTATCATGGAATATGTCTCTTTACATCGTCTTCACGTGACCAACAACGTCATTGGACTTGGTCAGTCAGTGGACATGACAGGTTCTAGCGGTACTTGGCCACCCCACCCCCCACACAACTATCCAGGCTGGAAGCAAAACTGTTCAAATTCCAGAAAGTCTGCAAGGGCGTCGCAACTTTTTTTTATGTTTGATAAGTTCGAATTATTCTTAACATTTGATAAAAAAATAGATGTCTCAAAGTTGGAACAATGATATTACATCTAAATCTTTGTGATCAAGTTGTCTGCCCCCCCCCCTAAAAAAACAACAACAAATACCAGATATGAAACTGATTAACCAAACTGTGATGATTAATAAAATATCATGAGTATGCAAGCAGGTTTACAAAAAACTAAAAATTATGGACTCATATGTTACATCAGAAGTAAATACAAATGACCAAACAGATTGAACCAAATGTAATAAAGTCTTCATGTCGTTAACGTTTGTCGTCATTTTCAAGCCTACCCATTTAATAGGTGGTTTTTTTTTATAACGATTTTAGTATCCAAAATAGGTTTTGCAACTTCTAGAGCTAGATGATACCATCCGGTTTGATTTGTGTTTTGAATTTAAATATTTAGATATTATTAATATATTTGAAGTTAACGAACCATGCCATCATTGGGGATGGAAAATGTAGTTATTTATTTCTCTTATTTTAGGGGCGAATAAATGTGGATTGACACTTTCGATGATGATAAGTATAAGATAGCACGGCAGTGCTGCCAGTGACAATTTTGGGAAAAACCTACCCAACATGTAAAAAAAAACTAGATCCGAACGAAAAATTCCAGACCACTAAAAATAAACAAATATGACGTCAAAAAGTTTCTCTCACTTTGGGGGCCCCAAAAAAAAATTTTAAAAATCCGTATTTCCTACGTAAAAATTGGCATGTTTCAAAAGAATTTTTGTCAATTTTTGTCAAGACTACACCTGTCTAACACCGAGCCAACCTGCTCTGTTTAAAGTCAAATGGATATATGTGTACATATTTGTCAAAATCATGTAAAATTGAAATCAAAATAAAATCTTCAGCACTAATGAAAAAGAAAAGTTTGGGGCCTCCAACCCCAAAGGGATAGACATTTCGAGTTTACTGCCATAACATATTTTAAAATGGGCAAACAAGTTTTGTAAACCATTTTTGGTTAAGATTCATTCATTTACGCAGTAGATTACGCTTAAAATATTTTCATATAACTCGTAGAAGCAAAAACAACAAAAAAAATATTTTTTTTAAAAGTAAAGTTTATCAGCATACAAAACAATGTATCGAATTTTCATGGCCTAGAATGAATGTTATTGCTATAAATAATAATATATAGAGATAATATTATATACATGTATAGAGATAA
The DNA here is from genome assembly GCA_944989445.1 of Ampullaceana balthica. NCBI lineage: Eukaryota > Metazoa > Mollusca > Gastropoda > Lymnaeidae > Ampullaceana > Ampullaceana balthica. The sequence goes on from CALYLW010001952.1 coordinate 28,986, forward strand.
TTAATGGGATCGAAATAATTTTTTAGGCTCCTTTTTGTTTTACCTCTTTTTCATTTTAAAGTTGAATATATTTATATTATATATTATCTCATTGCGAAACTGAAATTGAACATTACTTGATTATTTGATTGTGTGTTTTATTCTCCTCCATGTTGACAGGCTTATGGTTTGACATGTCTAATAAAAATTTGATGGTGTGTTTTATTCTCTTCAGTGCTGGTAGGCTGGTGGTTTGACATGTCTAATAACAACAATTTGATGGTGTATTTTATTCTCTTCCATGCTTGCTGGCTGGTGGTTTGACATGTCTAATAACAACAATTTGATGGTGTGTTTTATTATCTTCCATACTGGCAGGCTGGGGGTTTGACATGTCTAATAACAACAACGTAGTCATTAGCTGGTATATGCTCGAACAGCCGTTCTGACAAGTATTTTTAAAACATATATATAAAGGCCTTTAAAAGGCTTATGTTTGAATATTTATTAATTCCATTATATCTCTTATTGAAGGGATCGAAATCAAGTGGCATGCAACTTGAATAAGATATAATTGTGTTTTATGTCTAGTGTACCAACTAAACGCCCCTTAGAAACAATTAGACAATTCTATAAATAAAATCAAATGAAATAATTTCCACTTTTTAATAATTATAAACAAATGACAGACACTAAACCCTTCTATTTTCTTCCAATTTCATGTTTATTCGCTAAATTAAGTCACAAAGCCTTACATATTTGCGTAACACAACTGATAGTATAATGTCTTACAGCATTTTAATTTTCTTTTACCACTGATTTTCAAAACTTAAAATATTGTTATTATCTCAGTAGTTAAGTTTCACTCACGTCAAAAATGTACATAAAAACACGTCGGCAACGGTGCTCTGTGGTGTAGCACGATGTCAACATAAATTACCCTTAAGTACAATATTATTTGTAGATTTAACTAAAATGGTTTTTTTATTCTGAAATTGAACACATTTCTTTGTTCTTTTCTTAAAAATATACTAAACTAGTGTATCACTCGTAAAAATGACGGACGTTTTCAAAATAAATACACATCAGATTAAAAAATAACGTAGTAAAGAACTTTCATTTATTTGTTTTATTTTTATTTTATTCATTTATTTCCCTATAAAATAGTTGACGTTCGAAAAGAGTTATTTTTTGGTGCAGTAATTTGGTGCGCTGCTTTCTAAAATTAGTAGCGTCACAGACAGGACAGACGAGACGTGACATACATTTCAAAATATGTATATTGATAATTTTATACGAAAGAGAAACAAGCGTATGGGGGTGATATACAATTTTTAAAATGTTTCATAATAATAATAATAAATATAAAATAAAAACCTACATACAAGTAAATATAACTTCTACACAAAATGGAGTTTTCCTGTAATGTACTCAACAGAATATCAACTACCAAATCCAATTTTTGAGACAGGGGTTCCGAACACAGGGGTGGTCAAAGTAGAACAAGGGGAAGCGACGCGTGGACATTACAGACGACCGTTCTTTATAAAGGATTATTGCTTTCAACGCTCTTGTATTCCAGAGGATTATTGCTTTCTACACTCTTGTATTACAGAGGATTATTGCTTTCTACGCTCTTGTATTACAGAGAATTATTGCTTTCTACACTCTTGTATTACAGAGGATTATTGCTTTCTACGCTCTTGTATTACAGAGGATTATTGCTTTCTACTCTCTTGTATTACAGAGGATTATTGCTTTCTACACTCTTGTATTACAGAGGATTATTGCTTTCTACACTCTTGTATTACAGAGGATTATTGCTTTCTACACTCTTGTATTACAGAGGATTATTGATTTCAACACTCTTGTATTACAGAGGATTATTGCTTACTACGCTCTTAACGATTTTAGAATCAAAATACGTGTTATATAGAGTTAGATGATAATATCAAATTTGTTTAAAATTCAAATCTTTAATTATTAGTTAGAGTCGTGGAATTGTGATGCAAATTAGAAATTAAATGTATTTATCTTTCAGGGCATTTTATGGGCGATTAATAGTGTAGTGTCACTTTTGAACGTCCTGTATTTGTAAATAGCGTACGGAAAAATATTGTATTTAAAAGGAAATACGTTTCTTTAACTGTTCTACTCACTTAGTTTTTTGGCTTCGAGGAATAAGGATTTTATAAAAATTAAAACGATGATTTAATAGCTTTAAAATCTTGTTTTTGATAAATCATTAAAAACGTAATGTAAATGACATTAGCAAGTCTAAGCTTAATATAAATTACTTACACTTTCAAAAATAAAGAACAATTATTTCCCTTCATTCAAAGCATTATTTTGGGTATAGATACAATATTTCAAAGTCTTTGAAAGTGTCTTCTGTGAATGCATCTCTAGCCAGGTGGTTTCCGACTTTTCTTTTGAAGAGAAAACATTTTAAACTTATTTCCTCAACAATATCCTTAGAACAGTAATATTCAGATCGTAGAAGTTCACACATATTGTGAACCAATGACACAATGTACAGATTAACATGGCTTATGTTCCTTTACATCACCTTCACGTGACCGAAAATGCCACCGTTGACATGCCAGGCTCAAGTGGAACTTGGCCACCCTATCCCCCCCCACCCACACACACAAATCTGCTCAGGCTATAAGAAGAAGAACTGTTATAATGCCACAAACTGTTATGGTTAATAAAATGTTATGACTATGCATGCAAGTTTATTTGTTTTTTTTATTATTTAAAAAGCTCAGAATTATTTACTCATATGTTTCATCAAAATCATTAATTTTTTGCTCAGGTAAATGGTTTATGATTATTCAAATATATCTTTAGCTTAAGCTCTCCAGGGAGTAGAAACAAACGTAGAAGCTTTTAAAAGATGGCGGGTTCTGCGAAGGCCATGCACTGGAGTACGCCCCTTGACCCTAACATCAGAAATGCCAAAATGAGGCTGGAGGCGGAGCTCATGAAAAAGCTGGCAGTTCGGACATACGAGGGGAGATTTAGAATAATAACGCTATTTAACAACAAATATTTTTATATCTACAACCTTAAAATCTCCAAGCGTTCATGATGCATTTCTCATATAGCTGCTTTAACAAATGCATTGAAAAAAAAACAGTGAAAATCGTCAGAAACAAAAATGAGGGGACTAAAAAATGTTTCGTGTTATAAGTATAAGAGATCGGCATTTATTAAAAAGATGAATGAAACAAAAAATAATTCAATTACTTAAATAAAGTTTACACATACTTTTCTATTACAAAATACGAATAAAATTATATTTATAATTTTTTAAAAAATTATCTGATTTTTTAATATTGTTTTTTTTAAAGCATCAGGTTAAAAATTTTTATTTCTTTACCGTCCCCTTCGTGATTAATTTCTCTATAACAAAATGTGTATCTAAATAATAGTTTAAAGAGAACATGAAGCAAATTCACTCATTTTTATACAGCCTGCAATACAGTCATCACCTAATTAGAGATGAGAATGGTGTAAATGTAAAAGAGGATGGGATTGGAGGGGCGAAGGGAGGGGGAGGTGCGTGTTAGATAAAAACCATTGGCTCGTCACAGCGGCTCTCTCAACTGTGTTGGTATTTCTAAGTCAATTTAGCTTCTTTTTCATTGGAACCATAAGACACTGACTATCTTTAATTTTAAGCCTATCTTAATTCACACATGCGTGGCTGTTTATTTTCTGCATTTCAAACTTTCCGAAAACCAAAATCTTTCAGGGTTAAGCGATTTTTGTTCCGTGTTAAGTGGAAAAAAAATACAGAGTAATTCGTCGTGACCGTGTTAATATTCCGTGTTAACCGATATTTTCAAGTTAAACGTATTTCACTGTAATAGTGACTATAGATCTAAGGGGTTACATTACCCGGTAATTGAAAATGTAAACGTACTTTAGGAAGCCCTTGTTTTTTTTTAAATTTGACTCAGAGTATAACTGGAATAGGAGGTATTCCCAGTTACAGAGTTTTAGAGAAAGTGGACTGACTCTTGGATCATAAGACCAATTTACTATTTTACACAACAAAAATAATACCAGCGGTCTGTCATTTTTAACATAATTTGTTTAATTATTAAATAGCACAGTTTCCGTAAATATATTTAAATAATTTTTAAAAACACTATTTTATTAAAAATAATATTAAAACAAAAATTAAGTAACATAAAGTATTTCTAAAGAGTAATCCAAAATAAAATTAATTATCTCATGGAATTCTACACTATCTTCCAACGAAATTTGTCTTTTTTTAAAAAGGACATTTCTTTCTTTTTAAGGAGTAACACAAAAAATGATTATGATTGCTAATATAACCTCTACTCTGTGATTATTTTGTTTTATTTTCGTTGTTGTTGTTATTTTTTTGTTGTTGTTTCCAGGAAATAAAAATGAAATACAAGTAGATCTATAGCGTATTGTTCAATCCAATTCTGTTCTTCGATTGCCCAATGAAATGGAGTGAAAAATTTTTCATGGGGTTTTTGAGGAATATAAATTTTATACAAATTTGAAAAGGATATTTATGTTTTGTCAGAGGCGTGTCAACGGAGTTCCATGGCAGTTGCCAAAGGCACTGAAGCGAATGCGCCGCTAACCTCTAATAAAATTTGTATTTGATTTCATATTTCACTGTTATTTTGGATATAAATAAAATGGAAATTTAAATTTTCTATATTATAGTATTGAAGAGATAGAGAGAGAGAGAGAGAGAGAGAGAGAGAGAGAGAGAGAGAGAGAGAGAGAGAGAGAGTAGAGAGAGAGAGAGAGAGAGAGAGAAAGAGAGAGAGAAAGAGAGAGAGAGAACGAGAGAGAGACAGAGAGATAGAGAGGAAATGGATATTTTATTGCAAAAACTAAGTTACAGTTTATTGTTTTTCCTGCCTCATATTTGTATCTGGAGTACATATTATTTAATTTTGTTAAAACATACAGAAGATTATGGCGTCCTAAGTTCTTATAAGAACACACATACCATGTTCGCGCATGTCGCGAGACAACCGTGCATCCATTTTTTCAGTGAGATGGATTCAGGGACTAGAAACATCTAAGTCCGTAACTTTAAAATCACAAAATAAAATTTTGTACAAAATGGTAAATTTCATAAAAAGAATTGAAATAAGTCTGAAGGAAAATGTGGACACAGTATGGTGTTCAAACGCAAATGATGTAAATGCCGTATATAGTGGAACCTCGGTATACAACATTAATCCGGTTTAGACCCTTGTACGTATACGAAATGGACGAATACAAAACTTATTTTTAGTATAATAAATAGAGGAAAAAATTATTAATCCGTTCCAATGAAAAAAAAACATATTGTTATTTAAAATATTTATTTGTTTTGATTATCACTTATCTCCTTTTTTAATTAACAATTTAATTGCAATAACCTACTTAGTGTTAAAAATACAATTTTAAATGTAAATTGTCTCGGCCGTTCACAGTTTTCCGCTCGCAAATATTTTAAAATTATGTATAAATTTCTTGAATTGTATCTTATTTGTATATGCATTGGTTTCAACTAAATATTATATGTCTGTTCTGAAAATTACATTGCAATAGATTTATTAATCTTAAAGTTACACATTTAAATTTAAAATGTGTTGGCCATGTTTAGTTTTTTTTTCATGCGCGTGTAAGTTTAATATTATGCATACATTTTGTGATTTACATTATATGTATTGATTATATGCATTTATTTTTTAATGTTCATAATCTGCTTGTACTGAAATTTTCATAGCAAAAGCTTTAATAATTTTTAAGTTATGTAATTAAAATATATAAACTGTCGGCCAAGTTCGATTTTCCATCCATGTTTTTTTTCCTTTAATATGCCTAAATTATCTGATCTGCATTTAATGTATTTTATAACTGATATTACTTTCTTATGGGCATAATATGTTTGTACTGAAATTTTCATAGCAAAAGCTTAAATATTTTTAAAGTTATACATTTAATCGTAAATTGTCGGCCGAGTTCGATTTTCATTCTGTTTTTTTTATAAAATATGCAAAAATTATCTGATCTGCATTAATGTATTCTGTTATTTGCATTAATTTCAGTTGCGCATTATCTGATTGTACTGAAAATTTTACTGTTATGGTATTGTTGGTTTAAAAGTTATGCTATTTTGAAGTAAAACATAATTTTTGGACATTTGTCGCTATTGACCCCTTGTCCTTATATGGTCATGTTTTATAAAATATATTTATTTAATTCACAACTACTGTGTTGTTTTTTGTTTATGTATGTGGTATTACTGTATCCCCTAAATGGCAGGGTTCTATCTTCATTAATTACTGAGTTATGAACAAAATAGTGTGGGAAGAGCTAATATTCGATCACAGTTTTTAGAATTAATTACAAAGGTAAATAAGGAGGAAAATTAATTCACTAAAAAAATCATAACTTTTATCCTAAAAGAGATAGAACAATGATCTAGGTGTCATTGGAAAACTGAAAGTAAGCTCTTTCCTATGATATGCTGTTTGTGTGTGTTTAAATGTATTTGAAATTTTGAGTTGGAGTGACTATTGACGTGGTTGTATAAATAATGTTAACACTGCTTAAAACTAAATACATAGATAAAAAGTAAAAAGAAAAGCGCAAAAAGAAAAACGATTTTTTTTTCTGTTTTCCTGTTATTCAGGTCAAAAGCAATTTTTCGACATGCTCTAATGTCCCTATACTTCGTGTTTTAATCGATTTTAACCGTTGCCCATTTAATAGAGTCATTGTTTTTCAAAATCATAGAAATCGTAATTCTTGGCATGCTTCAATTAAATCCCGGACAAGCACGCCAATTTCATATTATATAACAACTAGCGTATCACCCGTCAAAAATGTTGGAAGTTTTCAGCTGAAATCTATTTATTTTATAAAAACATACACTTTTTTGGGCATCTACGGCGCCGACCTTTTTCAAAAGCCCAACTAACTTGTCCTTGTTTGATAAATACAAAATATTAAACTTTCTGAAATGTACACAAAGTATTTTATAATAGGGGTTGTAGGGCACCTAAGGCGCCCCCTTTGTTTTTTTATTTAATAATTATCCATCATCAAATCCTCTTTTTACATTGATCCCTTTTCCAAAATTAAAATATGAGCTAAAACAATGACGTCATATAATATTTTTTTACAGCGCATCTTTAATTTGCACACCTTTTGATGCATTGGTGCAGTAATTTGGTGCGCTGCTTTCTAAAATTAGTAGCGTCACGGACAGACACTACAGACGTGACATTGCAAATTATATTTTTTAATTTCCTTTTACAACTCCATGGTGATCTTACCATTCTTTTTTCCTTGGCTCCTCTCATTAACTTTCATATAACTCATGATAAGTGAATTTACTATATACTCTTTCTATAAAATATTAACAAATGCGCTTGATGAGTAATATAACTAAAATAAGATAAATACAAGTAGATCATTAAAAAACATTATTAAATTTTTAAACAAAACATGAGTTATCATAAAATGTACTTAAATCGTTTTAGGGGTTAAATTATCGATCATTGTGACAAAGAAACAGTGATATATGCATATGGAGACATACATAAAAACTTAAAATTCAGATTTAGGTATGCACATGCAAAATTAACTTTGGGTAAGCCCTTACATAAACAGATTTATTTAGGTCCTTACATATTGAGCTTTCAGTGTGTACTTACATTATCAGCTTTGTGTATTCACTTACATAATAGCTTTAAGTATGCACAAACATAATTAGATTTAGATAAGGTTTACATTATATTATTTACTTATGAACTCACATAATCTTAGGTGTGCACTTAAATGATAAGCTTCAAAAATGCACAGACATTATAAAATTTAAGTAAGCATTAGCATAATAAATATGTTTTATTAGCATAAATAACAATATGATCCGTTTCGATTCTATAACGAAAGCAACAAAGACTTTTTAAACATATTTTGTGGGAGAGGGAGAGGGAGGTGAATCTCGTCTTCCAGCTAATCATTTAAAGTAAACGTCCAAAGATAAAGTATTTCGGACGAGTAACATGACACGACGAAACAACATGGGTTATTTATGGGAAACATCGTAATCTTGATAAACTTAAATTTTCCCCATTGACCTAGTTTCAAGCTATGCAAACTCTTTCTGTTTCACAGTCACCAACCATTTAAAAACTCTGTAACTGAAAGAAGCACTTTGAAATTTGACATTGTTTATTTCAGTACATATTTAGCTTATTATATGGAACATAGAAACAATAAAAGATTGAGAACGAATGAGACACTATATGGTAATAAAAAACACACATAAAGTCAACAAACTTATGTTTATCTGAGTATATTACTCCCATAATGAAATGCAATGATTATATTATTCATTACTTGTAAATTTCAAGAATATTAATCGCTAATTTGTGATTCTGATGGACGTTATTTAAGAATAAAAGGAAATTGCTGGTGATCAAAACTATTTACACAGTTTTTTTGTCTCCATATCGTTAACGTTCGTCGTCCTCTTGCGTCTTATTTCAAATCAACCCATTTAATAGCTTCCCTTTTTAAACTAATAATTTTAGTATCCAACTTCTGAAGCTAGAAGATATTATGGAGTTTTATTTATATTCAAATCCTTTTACAGTTTAGAAAAAAGACATGAACAGCGCTGCCAGTGTCATTTTAGGCAAAAACATAGCTAACACGTAAAAAAATTAAACTAGATCCCAAAGAAAAAAACATAGACATGCTAAAAATAACCAAATAGTACGTCACAAAGCTCCTACCAAAATGGATTAAACAAAATAAATTAAAAATAAAAATCCATATTTTTATTTCAAATTGAGCATATTTCAAATTGTTTTATTTTAGTGGCATTCAAGTGTGTATTTAGTATGAGACAGCACTCTAATATCAGAACGCGCGTGGAGCCATTTACAACGTCATCAAATAAATTGATTAATTGTAAGCATATCAAATACTTAAGTGGAGCTTTCATTTAAATATTGCGCGTTTTTGATGTGACGTCACAGTTCTTAAACATCCCCCTTCCCTTGTGACACCTCTCACAAAAGTATGACCCCCCCCCTTAGATGCATGTCGTCATTTATGGACGGCCCCTAAAATATTAGTATGTTCTACATAACTATTTGTTAAATATACTTACATCTTCATTTATTCATCACTTATGTCACCTTCCTTATAAATCTTATTGGCAACCTTATCAGCATTCTTGGAATCATTCTTATATTATATTTTACAGATTCTCCTTTTATACAGAGGATTATTGAGTCCTACGTTTATCCATTATTTATATATCGTCTTGCATTTTAAAAAAAATTTTAAATGTTGGTTTTCCAACCCACTGCACTTCCGAACTTCCGGACGGAAAGAACGATACATTTTATGTGTTTGTTTTTGGCATACGGATTAGGAAAAGTTTTTTTTTAATAACTGAGTGTTGTATAAGATTATCTTTGGTATATACCGTGTATACTTGAGATAATATTCTCTAAACGCAGACAGAAGAAAATTTTAGAGCTGAAGTCAAACAAAATTGAATATTTTGGCTCATTCAAGTTGTTTTATTTTGTACCAGAAATTTTTCAGACAGATGGCGCCACCTTTCGAATTCAGTAGCATATCGCCAAAGATACGATAATGTAACATCATAGAGCGGCTCAAAATACTGTTGCCACCTACTGCTTATTTTATTTTGTTGAAAAATTGATTTTTTTTAGGATGTTAATAGCACATTTTTTTTGGGGTACTTTCACATCGCATATTTACTATTATAAAACAAACCCGTAAAAACAAAGTTTTTGACTATAAATCCCTTATATATGAGACATAACTAACAGTATTGATTATTTTCAAACATTTACAGACTGAATCTGTCTTTACACAAGTTTGCTTCATAACCCTAGGGGGGAGGGGTTGGTGGGAGGGGGAGAGGGGAAAAGTCTGGTCACCGATTCGCTTGACCGAGCTCAGAGTGACACGTAAAATGTAAACAAAAGCGCACCGTCGTTTCGTTGGGTCGCCTCAATGCTCAAACTTTCACGTGGCAAAAAAACAATAACAAATCGTGAATTTAAATTACATACCTCATATAAGGATAAACTAAAAATGCATTAATTTAATTACGGTACGTTCGATCGATCTGAAATTTTAATACGATGCATTGTTATGTAAGACGGGTCCGTGTGCCAAATTTCAGTTCGATCGGATCATTGGAAGTGGGTCATTTTCGACTTTTGTTTTTCCGCCCGCCGAGCCCATGAGATGATGAGAGAGAGACAGAGACGGCCGCGAAGTTAATATAAGGGATTTAATAAAACAAACCCGTAAAAACAAAGTTTTTGACTATAAATCCCTTATATATGAGACATAACTAACAGTATTGATTATTTTCAAACATTTACAGACTGAATCTGTCTTAACTCAACTTTGCATCATAACCCTAGTGGGGGGGGAGGGGTGGGTGGGGGGGGGGAGAGGGGAAAAGTCTGGTCACCGATTCGCTTGACCGAGCTCAGAGTGACACGTAAAATGTAAACAAAAGCGCCCGTCGCTTCGTTGGGTCGCCTCAATGCGTCAGCTCAAAATTTCACGTGGCAAAAAAACAATAACAAACCGTGAATTAAAATTACATACCTCATATAAGGATAAACTAAAAATGCATTAATTTAATTACGGTACGTTCGATCGATCTGAAATTTTGATACGATGCATTGTTAGGTCAGACGGGTCCGTGTGCCAAATTTCAGTTCGATCGGATCATGGAAAGTGGGTCATTTTTGACTTCTGTTTTTCCGCCCGCCCGCCGAGCCCAAGAGAGAGAGAGAGAGAGAGAGAGAGAGAGAGACGGCCGCGAAGTTAATATAAGGGATTTAAATTAAACAACCCCGTAAAAACAAAGTTTTTGACTATAAATCCCTTATAGATGAGACATAACTAAAAGTATTGATTATATTCAAACATTTACAGACTGAATCCGTCTTAACTCAACTTTGCATCATAACCCTAGTGGGGGGGGGAGGGGTGGGTGGGGGGAGACGGGGAAAAGTCTGGTCACCGATTCGCTTGACCGAGCTCAGAGTGACACGTAAAATGTAAACAAAAGCGCACCGTCGTTTCGTTGGGTCGCCTCAATGCTCAAACTTTCACGTGGCAAAAAAACAATAACAAATCGTGAATTAAAATTACATACCTCATATAAGGATAAACTAAAAATGCATTAATTTAATTACGGTACGTTCGATCGATCTGAAATTTTGATACGATGCATTGTTAGGTAAGACGGGTCCGTGTGCCAAATTTCAGTTCGATCGGATCATTGGAAGTGGGTCATTTTCGACTTTTGTTTTTCCGCCCGCCGAGCCCATGAGATGATGAGAGAGAGACAGAGAGAGAGACAGACAGAGAGAGAGAGACGGCGGTGAAGTTAATATAAGGGATTTAAAAATAAGTAATATTTAACAAATCTTTTTTTTAAAAAGGACACGCTTTTAACATAATCACTACTTTTAGTTATGTCTCATATATAATGGATTTATAGTCAAAAACTTTGTTTTTACAGCTATTTTTTAAAACTTATATTAAAAACTCTTTAAAATTCACGTCTGAAGCCCACACATCTTTTTAAATCCCTTATATTAACTTCGCGGCCGTCTCTCTCTCTCTGTCTCTCTCTCTCTCTCTCTGTCTGTCTGTCTTGGGCTCGGCGGGCGGAAAAACAGAAGTCAAAAATGACCCACTTCCTATGATCCGATCAAACTGAAATTTGGCACACGGACCCGTCTGACCTAACAATGCATCGTATCAAAATTTCAGATCGATCGAACGTACCGTAATTAAATTAATGCATTTTTAGTTTATCCTTATATGAGGAATGTAATTCAAAATTCACTGTTTGTTATTTTTTTTTAAATTCAGTTCCACGTGAGTTTGAGTTGACGCCGACCGTCGTGTTGACAACGACCGTCGTGTCGACACCCCCTCACATCCCACCCCCATTTATTAAAGACAAGGGACATCACTCAGTGTCAGTCTGTAAATGTTTAAAAATAATCACTACTGTTAGTTATGTCTTATATATAAGGGATTTATAGTCAAAAACTTTGTTTTTACGGGTTTGTTTTTTAAATCCCTTATATTAACTTCACCGGCGTCTCTCTCTCTCTCTCTCTCTCTCTCTCTCTCTCTCTCTCTCTGTCTGTCAGTCTTGGGCTCGGCGGGCGGAAAAACAGAAGTAAAAAATGACCCACTTCTCATGATCCGATCGAACTGAAATTTGGCACACGGACCCGTCTGACCTAACAATGCATCGTATCAAAATTTGAGATCGATCGAACGTACCGTAATTAAATTAATGCATTTTTAGTTTATCCTTATATGAGGTATGTAATTTAAATTCACGATTTGTTATTGTTTTTTTGCCACGTGAAAGTTTGAGCATTGAGGCGACCCAACGAAACGACGGTGCGCTTTTGTTTACATTTTACGTGTCACTCAGAGCTCGGTCAAGCGAATCGGCGACCAGACTTTTCCCCCCTCCCCCCCCACCCACCCCTCCCCCCACCCCACTAGGGTTATGATGCAAAGTTGAGTTAAGACAGATTCAGTCTGTAAATGTTTGAAAATAATCAATACTGTTAGTTATGTCTCATATATAAGGGATTTATAGTCAAAAACTTTGTTTTTACGGTTTTGTTTTTTAAATCCCTTATATTAACTTCGCGGCCGTCTCTCTCATCATCTCTCTCTCTCTGTCTTGGGCTCGGCGGGCGGAAAAACAGAAATCAAAAATGACCCACTTCCCATGATCCGATCGAACTGAAATTTGGCACACGGACCCGTCTGACCTAACAATGCATCGTATCAAAATTTGAGATCGATCGAACGTACCGTAATTAAATTAATGCATTTTTAGTTTATCCTTATATGAGGTATGTAATTTAAATTCACGGTTTGTTTATTGTTTTTTGGCCACGTGAAATTTTGAGCTGACGCATTGAGGCGACCCAACGAAGCGACGGGCGCTTTTGTTTACATTTTACGTGTCACTCTGAGCTCGGTCAAGCGAATCGGTGACCAGACTTTTCCCCCCTCCCCCCCCACCCACCCCTCCCCCCCACTAGGGTTATGATGCAAAGTTGAGTTAAGACAGATTCAGTCTGTAAATGTTTGAAAATAATCAATACTGTTAGTTATGTCTCATATATAAGGGATTTATAGTCAAAAACTTTGTTTTTACGGGTTTGTTTTATTAAATCCCTTATATTAACTTCACCGCCGTCTCTGTCTCTCTCCCTCTCTCTCTCTCTCTTTCTGTCTGTCTTGGGCTCGGCGGGCGGAAAAACAGAAGTCAAAAATGACCCACTTCCCATGATCCGATCAAACTGAAATTTGGCACACGGACCCGTCGAACCTAACAATGCATCGTATCAAAATTTCAGATCGATCATACGTACCATAATTAAATTAATGCATTTTTAGTTTATCCTTATATGAGGTATGTAATTCAAAATTCACTGTTTTGTTATTTTTTTAAATTCCAGTTCCACGTGAGTTTGAGTTGACGCCGACCGTCGTGTTGACGACGACCGTCGTGCCGACACCCCCTCACATCCCACCCCCATTTATTAAAGACAAGGGACATCACTCAGTATCAGTCTGTAAATGTTTAAAAATAATCACTACTGTTAGTTATGTCTCATATATAAGGGATTTATAGTCAAAAACTTTGTTTTTACGGGTTTGTTTTTTAAATCCCTTATATTAACTTCACCGCCGTCTCTCTCTCTCTCTCTCTCTCTGTCTTGGGCGGGCGGAAAAAACAGAAGTCAAAAATGACCCACTTCCCATGATCCGATCGAACTGAAATTTGGCACATGGACCCGTCTAACCTAACAATGCATCGTATCAAAATTTCAGATCGATCGAACGTACCGTAATTAAATTAGAGCATTTTTAGTTTATCCTTATATGAGGTATGTAATTCGAATTCACGGTTGTTATTGTTTTTTTGCCACGTGAAATTTTGAGCTGACGCATTGAGGCGACCCAACGAAGCGATGGGCGCTTTTGTTTACATTTTACGTGTCACTCTGAGTTCGGTCAAGCGAATCGGTGACCAGACTTTTCCCCTCTCCCCCCCACCCCTCCCCCCACTAGGGTTATGATGCAAAGTTGAGTTAAGACAGATTCAGTCTGTAAATGTTTGAAAATAATCAATACTGTTAGTTATGTCTCATATATAAGGGATTTATAGTCAAAAACTTTGTTTTTACGGGTTTGTTTTTTTATACCAAACACCTCATAAGCGCCCGCCCAACGTTTTATACCACGGTGATATGTCCACGTGGTGAACTCATGGATGTCAACAAAGCAAACGGGTACCGTTGCTTATATATAGACTATAGATAAACTAAAAATTCAATAATTTCAATACGGTACATTCGATCTATCTGAAATTTTGATACAATGCATTGTCGTCCAAAATCTATCTGTGGTAAAATTTTGAGATCTCTAGGACCATCAGAAGTGGTTTAATTTTACGTTACAAGATTTGAAGGAAGGATACAACATACAAACATTGTGACTTTAATAAAAGCGTGTAATAACACCTAGATTATGGCTATTTCTAAAATAAAAACCTGAAACCTAGAAAAGGTCAAAAAACGTTTTTCTCAGTTGAAATACCTAGCGCTGGCAGTACTGGACACGAATTACATAAATTTAGACACAATGGAAATTTAAAAGTTTTTATTTATTCCCAAATCTTAGGAACGAATTAAAGTGGAGTGACACTTTACAACAAAACCGGTGATATAGCCACAGTTACATACGATGCTTCATATCATTGACAAAATACATTACTTTAATTGTTCAAATGACTTAGTTTTCACCTTTGGAAAATATAGATTTTTAGAATGTAAAATAATGATATTATGGTTTGAAAATCGCATTTTAAATTTAACTCTGAGCATACGCAATTATGTGAATGAAATTTAGCAAGTCTTATATATCTAAAACTTAGCTTAATTGATAAAAATAAAAAAACAAAAACAAAATGAACATTAACCTCCCTTGATATAACGCATTATATTACGTATTAACACATTAAAAAAATATATTAATTTTATTTTATTTTTATAAGTGACTCATTTGCAAAATGCATTAATGCATTTCTCTTTGATTGGAAAATTTCTAATGTTTTTTTCATGTTTTGTATTAGTTTTTGCATTTTAAGACTTTACTTTATTTGTTACCGACGCTAGTGTCCACTATACGAAAGGAGTCGTGGTTGGTACATTATATCTTATCTTTTAAAAGGATTATAACAGTGGTTCCCTATCTTGTCCATGCAAAAAATAACCGAACACGTTGATAAAAAATTGAAAATATGTATCTAAACAAATGAAAAGCATTTAGAAAAGAGTCTCTAAATAAAACATTGTTAGTAAATAGTTATTTTGTTTTTAATTGTAAAGAAGTTTTAATAAGCTTAGTTTTAAATTAATAACCCTTGCTACTTTATTTACTTTATGACCTATACGTATAATTTTATTACAATTGCACATTAAAAAATATAAAGTAAATCTTGATTAAAAAAACAACAACAACGTTTTCCTTCATAGCAGAAAACTATGTCAATAGGATAATTAAAGTAATTTTTGTTTTGTTGAATATTGTTTTAAACTTTGAAAGTACCACTACACTTTTATTGGCCCCTGTAATGAGGGTTATGTTACTAATCCTTAAATTTCTCATATGTGAACAGATGAAATACAAAACTCTAACCCCTTATTTGCTGCAAAAAGATTTAAATAACAATTTCACTTTTTTCTCATTAGTTCTAGAAGTTCAAAATGTTCAAAATGTATTTTTCATACTAAAATCGTTCCTTAGAAAAGGAAGCTATTAAATGGGTAGACTTGAAATAGGACGAAACAATTCGACGAACAATAACGAAAAGAATAATGAAGACTTTCTACGAAATAAATGTTAAATATTTTTGTGATCAATAGATCACCGGGTGCACTCCACTTTTTCTTAACTAACCTACATCTCAATCACAACGTAAAACTGTTTTCTTGTTGAAAATTACAACTAACAATAAATAGAAAATAACATTGACTTTTATTTTGGCATTAATTTAGTCAATAAAATGTGTTCAAGTCTTGAATGACTTTCAGCAAGCTGAAGCTAAATGATGACTAGACGGAAACACTCCTCTATTGCAATTATAAATCACACAGTTCTTTTTGTCTTCCGGATTTTATTCAGGTAGCTAGTTCTGATATACGGTTATCATTATCAACTAAGAAACTTGGCTACATTATTTCTAACAACATGTCTACTAATGACGTCATCACTCACATCTGTCGCTCTGCCTTCACCGCCATCCATCAGATCAGCTCAATCCGTAACCACCTAACAGTAAGTACAACATTAACAAATACATTTCTAAGTTTATTCATACATTTGTAGTAGATTCACATGACATCACAGTATAGATTTTAGGAAGAAGTGAAATTTTTTTGTAAAGTTTATTTAATAATGATGTTAGTAAATACACCCGTAATAACATTTTTACGCTAGAGCTGGTAATGGTTAAAAAATATTGTTCGATTAATCGGGACAAAATTTAATCCGATTAATCGATTAACTCTGATTAATTATATTAATTACAACGCATATATAAACCCCGTTAAGTTGCAATTCATTATTTCGCGAAATTGGTTAAGTCGTGGTAATTCTAAACTCCCAAATTTTGTTACGTAACACAACAAATTCGTTCTGCTATGAAGAAATAAGGAAGAAAATCGTTTTTTTTTACGAATGCACGTCTAAACAAATAATAATAATAAGGGGGAAAAGTCTGTAAGTAACAAAAAATAAAAATTATTAATAAATCAGAGACAAAAATATTATAAATATTTTCTTCAATTTTAATTGAATTTTAATCGATCAAATTAATTTTAATCAGCTCAATTTTTAACTATTAATCGATGTATTAATCGTTAATTACCGCAGCTCTAAAAAAACCTTAGAAGTATGTACGGTACTTTGATCGGGGAATATCTCAATGCTTGATCTAAAGTAGTCGAAATAAAATGAGGCTAATATGGCATTCTTTTATAATTGTCCGATTTTTAAAATGCAAATATCATTTTTTGGGAGTGGGGATTAATAATAATAACTTTATTGATTATGTGTTAGATATAGTAATTGATGAGCTAAGGATAACAGTCGTATAGACATACTAATAACATTATAGATTATTTTGTTATAGTAATTGAAGAGCTAGGATAATCTAAATACAACCGCCGAGAGATATGGGGATAGAAACACTTTTCTTATTCCGTATGAAAGAACAAACACAAACAAATTCTCGTTCTCCCATTTAGAAATTCGGACGTGGAATGGGTTGCTTGATAAAAATAAGAAAACCAACACTATACAACATTTAAAATTCTATAAAATGCTAATTATTTAAGGTAAACGTCCTAGGAGAGTAACAACACGCGACAAAACAATATGGGGTATTCATGGGGAACATCGTAATCATGATAAACTTTGATGTTCTCATTGACGAGTTTAACAGCCATGATGATCCTTTCTGTCCAACAATCAACGACCAATCAAAAACTCTGTAACTGAAAGAAGAATTTTGGCATTTCACTTTGTTTATTTTAGTAGATAGTTAGCTCATATTGAAAATAGAAACAATAAAAGACTAAGGACAAATGAGACACCATATTTGGTAAAAAATTGAAAGTGAAATTCAATGTTATACTATTTGTTAGGTGTAAATTTCAAGAATTAAAAAAAAAGTGTAAATCTGTGATTTAGAGGGAAGTTATTGAAGAATGAAGAAAGTTTACTGATCATTAAACTTGTCAAATTTTTTTCTTCATGTCGTCAATGTTCGTCGTCTTGTTGCGTTCTTTTACAAGCTGACCCATTTAATAGCTTCCTTTTTAATAATGATTTATTATATAAATACTTTATTAAACGTACAATGCTAGATGATACTATCTGGTTTGATTTGTATTCAAATATCCATAAAGTGTTGAAATATTTGGAGTCTGGGAATCGTACCGTACACTGGGAACGGAAAATGTAATTATTTAATCTGCTAATTTAGGAGTGAATGAAAGTGGATTTACACTCACTATGTATATGTACGGTTCAGCTGAGTGGGAAGAGCGACATATGTTTTAATTTTATCACAAATAAATTACCTTGTTTGTTCAAATGACTTAGTTTTCTGCTCCGTGAAATAAGGTTTTACAAATAGTTAAAACGATGATTTTACAATTTAAAGTAATATTTTAAATACACCACTAAATTTAATTATTTTTTAAATGTAATTAGAGACTCTTATTAATTTTAAACTGTACCCTAAGTGTGCCCTTAAAAAAAAAGAATAATAACTTCCCTTGATACAATGCATTATTTTATATTTTATATATGAACACATTCTTCTTTATATTATTTTTATTTTTATAAGAAACCCTTTTCTGAATGCATTTCTCTTTGTTTGGATACTTTTTTTTCTGAGTTTGTTATTCATGTTTTATGTTAGTTATTAAATTGTAAGGCTTTTAGATATTTTTTCACGCTAGTGTACGTTAATTGAGAGGAGTGGTTGATGGTAGTTTTATATCTTATCTTTTTAAAGATCTTTTCATATGGGGCCATCCATAAAGTACGTCACGCTGTTTTTGACCATTTTAACTCCCCCGTCACCCCTGTCACAAACTGTAACAAATCTTGGACCCCCCCCCTAAAGTACGTCACACTTTCGAACAAAATTATGTTTTTTATTAACAAAATAATTAAAATTTAATATAAAACAACGTGACATCACACATGGACGGACACTCCCCTCCCCATGTCACAAACTGTCACACTTTCTTACACCACCTCCCCCCTCTGGAGCGTGACGTAGTTATGGACACTTCTTTTTTTCTTTCTTTTTCTTTTAATGTTTTTTCACACTCTATGTTGTTGCCACGTGACTTTTCCTTCGATTGTTTTACGTTTTAACATTTAACTTTAACCGGGATGATAGTGTTACTGATCTCATCAAACTTGATGTAAATATTATCATGTGCAAAACAAATGCAATTATAATTATAGCACTTAACTACTTCATGTTGACAATGATTTCATTAAATTTTAATTTATTATAATAATTCTTAAAATAGAAGTTCTGAAATATTTTCAATGTAATGTATGATTTGAATAACTTAACGTATTGAGGCTAAGAGAAATAGTCATTTTATTACCGTATTTTAGGGGATTATCAATTCTAGAGATCATTAAAATTCATAGATAAATACAACATTAATATTTAATTAAACGTGAATTTAATTGTTGAGACCATGTCTATATACATAAAATAAACGCAAATATTATCAGTGTAATATTAAAAATCCGTTGTGTACTAGATAACAAGCATTTTTGGTGAAACGCATGTGTGGTTTTTTAAAACTTTTCATGATTATTTAAACAACTAGACGCCCCGGGGAGTAGCATGCGCAGCATACTTACTCATGGAGAGTGCAAAGAAAGTGGAGAAAGAACGGACACAAACTACAGTACGAAGAAATCAAAACAACGCGAGTGAACGTTGGTTGCGACTGCCAACTCGTTGTTGGTTTCGAGACATTTGTAGGCGATATTCGGTACACCCTTAACTTCTATGAAGTCAGCTATAAAACGATAATCAGTTTAAAATCGGAGTTACATAATCGATAATAAGTTTCCAAATTAAAAAAAAAGAAAGAAAACCACAACACGCAATTAACAACCATAAATATGACTAACCCTCGCTAGGGTCGGCCAATCACAGTTTATGTTTAAGGGATGATAGTATTAAAATTAAATTAAAGGCGGGTAACAACAACCTCAGTGTGCATGTCTTCACGTTTACTCGCTATTATTTATTTACTAAGTGCTGCTTTTTGTGTCTGTACTCTCACTCCCCCAACCGTTCTTTGCAATTTCTATGATGAGCAAGTCTGCAGCGTATGCTACGCAGCGGGTCTCTCCAGAGTTCCTTCTTTTCATTCACTCACAGTTGTTTGCCCAAACCCAACCCATTTTGACAACTGTGTCTTTCAGGAAATCTTCACCCGTCACTAAATCATTAGTGGCGTATGCTACGCTGTGGATCAGCTAGTGTTGGCAATAAAGGGGTAAAAGAACGGGCACCAAAAGACATTTTTAAAAATTTTTAAAAGTTTTCGCTGGGCTTGAAGCCAGGACCTACCCCGTATGAGGCGGACGTGATAACCAGTACACTACGAATCTCACGTTTCTGTGAAGGTACAATGCAAGTGAACGTAAGCTCTTTGTTGCCACCCACTCCCAGCCCCCCTTTTTAAATCCCTTATATTAACTTCACCGTCGTCTCTGTCTCTCTCTCTCTCTCTGTCTCTCTCTCTCTCTCTCTCTCTCTCTCTCTCTCTCTCTCTCTCTCTCTCTCTCTCTCTCTCTCTGTCAGTCTGTTTTGGGCGGGCACCGCAGAAAAACAGAAATAAAAAATGACCCACTTCCCGTAAAACCATCGAGCTGAAATTCGGCACACGGACCCGTGTCACCTAACAATGCATCGTATCAAAATTCAGATCGATCGAACGTACAGTTATTAAATTAATGCATTTTTAGTTTATCTATATAAACTATATGTAGTGGTCGCTATCGTTTACATTTTACGGTCCCTTGACTTCACCCCAGCCACAGGTGAACACATCTCGTGTTTAAACCAGGTGTACAGGCGTGCTTTTGTTTACATTTTGCGTGTCACGCTGAGCTCGATCCAGCGATCGGTGACAAGACCTTTCCCCTCTCCCACCCCCCCCCCGGGTTTAAAAGCAAAGATGAGTTAAGACAGATTCAGTCTGTAAATATTTGTCGCGTTTGAACATAATCAATACTTTTAGTTATGTCTCATATATAAGGGATTTATAGTCCAAAACTTTGTTTTTACGGCTTTGTTTTATTTCTTATTTTCATCCCACCACGCTTGCCAACAGTGATTCGTTGACCCCAGCTAGTGTCATTGATCATGCTCGGTTGTACATACTTGAAGCTTGCCTCGCATTGTCTCACCATGAAGATAATTATATATATATAGATGCTAGTGACGAAACGAATCAGCCAAACAGTAAATAATGTAGACAAACATGGTGATGTGAGTGATTTCCCCTTGGAGTAAGTTGTAACCATAATAATAAATGAGACTTCAAGCGGCTTGATATAAAACAAAAAGTGAACAAAAACCATGGGTGATACCTGTACCTCCAATAACATTTTCCGTGATTGTCTTCTGGATTCCGTCGATTCCTCTCTGTAACGAAAGAGGGAATTTTTTAGAATAGACAATGTCCGGTATCATTTGTGACTTATAAATATGTCTATATTTCAGAAATGCGTTTATCGCGGGTTTAGCCTTAAGCCTATAAACTATTTTATAGTTTATCATTATTTCATTCAATTTAAAGTTAAGTTTAGGTCATATTATAAGTCATATTGCCTAGAGTTCAAATTTAGTTTTGTAATTGATCTATTTAGTTTTGAATTTTAAAAAATAAATATTATGTCTGGTAAAGATTCCGTGTACATGTGATTTTCGACTTATACATTCCTTCTTCAATGCGAAATGTGCTGTCTATATAATGCCAAAGTCGTTGAGTTGAGTTGTGGGATTTAGTACATTTGTTTCAAGTGATCGCTATAACTTTGTTTATTGGGTAAATTGTTACAGCCATTAAAGTAGCCTTAGTTTGGAATTAGTACGTTTGTTTCAAGTGATCGCTATATCTTTGTTTACTGTGTAAATTGTTACAGTCATTAAAGTAGCCTTAGTTGGATTTAGTACGTTTGTTTCAAGTGATCGCTATATCTTTGTTTACTGGATAAATTGTTACAGCCATTAAAGTAGCCTTAGTTTTGATTTATTACGTTTGTTTCAAGTGATCGCTATATCTATGTTTACTGGATAAATTGTTACAGCCATTAAAGTAGCCTTAGTTTGGATTTAGGTGGGTTTTTTTTGTTGTATTTTTTTCTATTATGAATAGTTTGCTAATACATATGGATGTTTGTGATATTATCTTTAACTAGATACGACCCGCGGCGTAGCATGCACAGCAGACTTGCTCATAGATAGTGCAAAGGAAGGATGAAAAGAACGTACACAAACTACAGCACGAAGAAGTCAGAAAATGCGAGTAAAATTCGGGGGGGGGGATGGAAAACGCCAACACATTATTGGTCTCGAGACATGCGCACTCCGGTTAGCTATCTGCCCTCCCCCAACCACTACCCTAGCTTGTCAACCATAAACTGTGATTGGCCAACCCTTCAGAGGCTCATTTGTCATGCTTTTTTGCACTCGTCTTGCGCTTGTTATCTTATCTGTTACAGACGCTAAGTCTATATAGAAGATTAATGCGTCCTATGTTTTGTGTCTAGTCGTGCATTATTATTTGAGTTTTAAATGTTAATAAAGTGCTGATTTTCCTGGTTTCTTCAGGCAACCCATTCCACGCCCGAATTCCGGACGGGGAAATCAATAATTTTTATGTGTTTCTGGTGAATTATATATATAGATGTTCAATTGTTGCTCTGAGTTCACTTTTAGGTAAGGTTTAATTTTGCATGACTTATGACTTTTGTTGCGATGTCATTGTTATTAATAATTCACGAGACTGTCCCATCATTTTTTAATGAAATATATAATTTTTATTTTAAAGTTTGTATTTTAAAAAAGATTGCATTGTTATTTGTCTATTGTTTTTGAATTAAAGAGTGTTGCAGTGGAAACCTCAAACTTTGATCATGGATCTCCAATATAATCCTTTTGTTTATATTTAAAATTAAATATGTTTATGGCAATGGTCATATATTTGCAAAACTAAAGTTCTAAAACATTTTTTATTGAACTGTTTATATAATTCAGTAAAACAATATTAGACAGAGGTGTCATTAGGAGGGTTCCAAAAAAGGGTTGGTTCCGAAAAAGTGTTTGCCACTACGTGGCTCGGACCATGAGTAAAGCAAGCGGACATGACCGTAGCCCGAAACCAACAAACCCTGGTAGGCAACGCCAAAGTCCAATTAGGTATTAGGTGCTAGGTAATCAATTATGATTACAGTCGCTTTACGGATGTTAGACAGAGCATCAGGTACAATGGGTCGTTGAGGGTCGAGTTCTCAGAAGCGACCGTTTCGTCCCCCTCACTAGCGTCTACTGAGTGGTACTGTCTAGGGCCAGGAGTGCCAGAACGATTAACAAAAGGTACGACGAAGAACTTAGCAGGCATCAGCTGTGAGGTAACCTTCCAATGGTGGTCACGCACTTAGGTTGATCACATTGATGATCCCCCGCCTAGCGACACTCCTTGGTTAATAAGACTTGTATGCTGAGCTGGGATGGCGCCGAGGTTGTAGCGAGTCGAAGTAGGAAAATCGACCCTTCATTGTGAGGTCAATTGTCAGTGGAAAGCATATTCGATCGATTTTTTTAATGCCCAGGCGATCCCCTTAAAGGCTACCCTTTTGGGTTTGGCGCTTCCACTAGCTCTTAGGTTTCCTTGTGGTCATACTAGCTGGGAGAGTTTTCCCAGGAGAAAAATGAAGCGCCTTAAAAGTGCTCAAAACGACCTAAATTATTAAAATTTCAGTTTTTAAAAATCTTTATTTTATAAGTAAGTAAAACTTTATATTAGAACAAATTAACAAATGTATCTTTTATCTTAAATGTCCCACCTCGTGTACTCTCCGTTCTCTCTTTGCCTTCAGTTATACCCTGCAACTCCTCTCCCGAATTCCATTTTATGTCTAGTATGTCAATCAATCTATTCGTAAGTCATCTAATTCCGCCCCCTCGATTAATACTTTTGAGGGGTGTGGGGTTAGTACCCGCTCTGGTCTCTTTGATCTAAGAACCAGGTCTGGTTGGACATTCTCAAACATTTTCTATGTCAGCTGCTTCACGCGGCTGACCCTTAGATAGCAGAGTATATTTCGCACCTCTGTCGTCGCTGACCACCAGCATGTGGCTTGGTCTATTCATCTATCCAAGCTACAGTGGTTTGACACCTCTAGGTCTGGCCAGTTGTCGGTCATCAAGTGACCCATCATATCCACTACGCGGCTCGGTCTATCCGTCTATCCAAGCTACAGTGTTTGGACACCTCTAGGCATTTCTCCAAACGCTCGTGAAGCAATATTTAACAGTTAGTTCGTCATAAAATAATAAAAAACTACATTCGAATAGGTATGTTAATAATTAATGACCTATGATTCTGGAGCCATAAAACCGATTATATATCTCTAGATTAAAATTAAATACTCGGAATAAAATTTTTAAAATGTCAAAAATTCTAAGCAAAGAAAATTAACATGACATGAAATCGACACATGTAAATGCCTACGGGCAGAATAACAAACTTTGACTTGCCGCATGCGGCCCGCGGACGATAGTTCGCCCATCCATGTGTTGGAATATAAAAAAAAATCGGGGGCGCTGAATAATATTTTTTCTTGAAAGTAGGCGGTAGGCCAAAAAAGTTTAGAAACCACTGATCTATAAAGTTTTATTTGTTTTCCGATTTTATACAGTTTAGAAAATTTTGGAGTCTGTTAATCGTGACATACTTTGTAAATTAAAATTTACTTTTGTATTCCCTTATATTCTATGGCATCCGTCCATCCTCATGGGATGATGGCGTTTCCTCCTACTCCTCTGCCCCCCTTCCCCTTTCTCCTGGCCCTTTTCTCCTCGCTCTTGACTGTAAGGGAAGCTTCCGCGACTTGGATGCCCTCGCGTACTTTAGCCCGCCAGGAGGTGCGTTCCTCAGCAATGGTTTCCCACGTTTTATGGTCTATCTGCGCCAGACTCATGTCTTTCTTGCAGACATCCTTGAAGCGCAAGCAGGGGCGTCCTCTCTTCCGCACACCAGTTGCCAGCTCACCGTAAAGCAGGGCTCTTGGGCTCCCCTATATTAGGAGCGAATTAAAATGGAGTGTCACTTTTAAAGATCAATTTCAATCGGAGCCGGAGGTAGTCAGCGTTTTATTAAAAAACAAAATAAATTTCTTAAATTTTTCTAATTATTTAGTTTTTGCATTTGTGAAATTAGGACTTTTGAAAATCAAAACAATGATTTTATAACTTTATAATCAAGTTTTTAATAAACCTCTAAATCTAATCAATGATTGGAATAAAATTAGAAATTCTTTTTGATGTAATAGGTATCTCCTTGTCAATTAATTTAAATAACAAACAAAATGAAGAATTACTTCCCCTAATCAATTGCAATATTTTACATATTAACACATTTTTTTAAAAATAAGAGATTATAATACATTTATGTTTGTCTAGACATTTTTTTTCAATTTGTTATTCATCTGTTATGTTTGTTTTTGTATTTTAATACTTATTCTTTATTGTTACCGACGCTGGCGTCCTCAAAACAAGATGAGTGGTGGATGGTAGATCATATCTTACTAGATACGAACCGTGGCGTAGCATACGCTGCAGACTTACTCTTAGATAGTGCAAAGAAAAGGTGGGGGGGGGGACAGGGACGGACACAAAAAGTTGCACGAACAAATGGGAACAACGCGAGTGAACGTTGTGGGGACCGACGATGCATTTTCGGGAAGTATTTTGGACATCGTGACAATTTCTCAAGTATTCATGTACTGAAAGTAATGTTGAGGAGAGTGTATGACTACGTTTCCGTCACTGAGAAAAACAGAGAACACGTCGCCAAAGTTATCCCAATGTTGAGAAAAAGACATTACATCCATGTTGCGAAGTTGTAGAGCAACAACATCGTCTTTGATCTTTTCCCAGATATATGCGACCGATAGAAACAGATAATTACCTGATGAAGAAATTGGTATTATATTTAACGAAGCTTTTTTCCGGGAAATACATGGGAAGCGGTGCTTATGTTTGATAAAAAGGGGAAAAAGAGCGGGCATAAACATATAAATTTTCTTTTTTTAAATGTTGCCGCTGGGGTTTGAACTTAAAACCGTCCGCATGCCAGGCGGAGGTAATAACCAATACACTACGAATTACATGTACTCTGAAGGAACAACGAAAGTGAATGCAAAAAGCATTGCTTGTCTCTTAAGACATGCCCCACATCTCCACTACCTTCACTTGCCAACCGTTAACTGTGATTAGTGGACCCCAGCGAGGGTCATTCGTCATGCTCATTAGCACATTCTCGCTTAGGAGAATTGAGATTTATATATATTTATAATGAGAATGTGATTTACGCCGCGTGAAGAAGAAGCCTTTGAACAGTGAAGCACTGAGAGTTTATAAAGTATTTCTACTTATATGAACCTAACACACCATTGCCATCATCACTTGTTCATTCATTCACAATAAAATTTGTATGTAATTCACTCGCTGTCTGCGGTGCAGTCTAGAAATAACCCAATCGCATTAGTACATACTTATTTGCGTATTATAATAGACTAGGTTGTGCTGTGGCGCCGTGGCACCTGCGGCGCCCACGTTTTTAGCGCACCTACGGCACCCACCTTTTTCAAAAGCCCAAGTAATTTATCTTTGTATGATAAATACTAACTATTCCTGAAATGTACACAAAGTATTTTATAATTAACAATCCTCAAATCCTCTTTTTACATCGTTCCTTTTTCCAAAATTAAAATATGAGCTAAAACACTGACGTCATATAATATCTATTTACGGCGAGAAATTTTAGAAAGCAGTGCACCAAATTACTGCACCAAAAATAAGTCTTTTGGAACGTCCGCATGAAATTGTTCAATTATTAATAATAGTATGGAGGGTGTTTAATGTTAATCTGGAAACAAAAATGATTATCCAATTTTTTTTAAAAAGCAGAGTGATGTCCCTTAGCGCTAGGCTACATAATTGAGCGTATATATATATATGAACTAGTTTGTGCTGCGGCGCCGTGGCGCCTGCGGCGCCCCCTTTTTTTAAGGGCGCCTAAGGCGCCCACCTTTTTCAAAAGCCCAACTAACTTGTCCTTAAATGATAAATACGTAATATTAAAATTTCTTAAATGTACACAAAGTATATTATAATCGTTTTTTTATTTTTATTTTATTTTTTATGTCAAAAGCCCAAGTAACTTATCCTTGTATGATAAATACGAAATATTCCTGAAATGTACACAAAGTATGTATATAACATAGGTTGTGCTGTGGCGCCCACTTTTATTTTTCAAAAGCCCAACAAACTTGTCCTTGTATGATAGATACGTAATATTAAACTACCTTAAATGTACACAAAGTAATTTTAAATTGAGGTTGTAGGGCGCCTAAGGCGCCCACTTAATTTTTTGGTCAAAAGCCCAAGTAACTTATCCTTTTATGATAAATACGAAATTTTCCTGAAAATTAAACAAATTATTTATATAATAATTTTGACAGTGCTAATCACCACACGATTTTAAAACTAATTTTAGAAAGCAGTGCACCAAATTACTGCACCAAAAAATAACTATTTGAGCCAGTCAGCACTGCTTACAACACAAAATTTTAAAAAAGCAGAGTGGTGTTCCTTAGCGTTAGGCCACATAATTGCGCGTAAATATATATATGATGATGAATAACACTATTACCTTTAGAAAAACCCGTTTTCTTGCACATTTAGAAAGAAACAACGTCAATAATTCAATGTGAATATTCGAAAGTCAGAACTGACATAAACTTAAAATTTTTTATGCTTCTCTTTTCACTTTGATTATTAATTATTATTACTACCATACGTTGATGTTTATCATGATTTCTTGATTATTTTACATGTACATCTTGTCTGTTTACACCCAGTAACATTACTATAATTATAATGACTTGATTATCTAAAGAGCACAAAGTTATCTCTTACATGACTTATTATTGTCATATTAATTGGTGTTATACAAAATGTCAAACTGGACAATTGTTTTAGCAGTTTGTTTATCAAATTGAATGGCAAACCAAAACGAAGTCACAAGTAGACTTGTGTATAAACTCAAACCAGCTAACCCTAATGTCGCTCGTGATCGTGTAGTTCACATACCTCGTTATGATTTTTGAAAACCAAAAACAATGATTCTTTATAATGATTAATTCACAAGTATTAAAAAATAAAAGGAAAACAATGAAATGGTCTGAAATTGTGTGGACAGCAAGGATGTGTTCTGTTATTGTTTACAATCAAGTCTGTGGAAGGTTCCGTTTATCTCCTGTTTGAAACAAACGATTCGTTTATTCCAAACACTAAACTATCTCGCAATCCTCTACATATACTACTTCCATTGCATTTGTAGTCAAATATTCTATATAGCTTGTGTTGTTTAGCTAACAGCAATATTTATTTACGTTTAGTGTAGGTTTCACCACGTAAGCCACTAACGTGACAATATTTAAGTTCATGACTATTTTTTCTTGCAGCACAGTCAAATATGATTGAAAAAACAAATCGCCATAAAATAATTCATAGCACATATAATCTTGTGTGGTAATGTCCATACATTTCTAAATATATTTTAAATGTTTTAAACACTTAATACAACACTAAAAGTTCTATAATTTCAAAAGATTACGTTTTCTAGCTTAATTCTATTAGATTTAGCATGAGTGCATGTGAATATATTCTATATTTAGACTAACTGTACTTTATTAATTAATTATACATCCATATGATGTAAGCTTTATCGTAGCTAACATAGATGAATATTTAAAGATTTATTTTAATTCACCATGAGCATGTTAATAGACTAGCGTGGACAGCAGTAATACGGAATAAATCATTTGTTTAGTGCAAGAAATGTTGTGACGTGTACTGCATTATTGAAAACTAATCTATACCATTAAAAAGAATAATATTTAGCTATAGTTCTTACGACATAACTTTGCATTGCATGCTAGTGCTGCTATTAAGAATTGCATGCGCAGTTAGGGTTTTCTGGTTCTAACGACTGTCCTCTCGTTAGGTTTCGTTCCTCATTAGGAACATAATGCAAAGCCTATGCTGAAATATTTTACATGGATATTTCTAGAATTGTAAGTAGAATAATAAATGCTTTGATTAAGTTTATCAGTTGGTTATCAAAGTTGAAATTCATTTAAAACTAACATTAAAGAATATGTTAACGTATATAAATAATGAGCTAATCTCAAATAACTTGATAAGTGAGTTTAACAAATCGTCTCTGTACCAAAATGTTATTTTCTCAGTAACAATACATCCATAGCCTTTAAACACTATATACATTCTTCATTAGCAACCAACACCCATTATATTACTTTGATTTCTCTGTGGCACTGCATTAATTTCTTGGTAACAATATAACATATTTCATTCAACGGTAGAACTATTAAAATATATGGTAGCACTACTTGAAAGTATTTAGCACATAAAGCTAATAATTGACAACGGGATGTTTTTGTTTTCTTTTTAATTAAAATTTTTAATTAATTTTTTTTTAAAAATTTTATTTGTAAAATACAAATTGGCTTGTAATCCATACGTTTATGTTTTACAATTTCATTAGTCAATCTAATCTCTGTAAATGATCCAATGTATTTCTCATGTAGCTGCATTAATAAAAACAAATTGAACAATAAAGTGTAAGAAATATTGCATCAAGGGCTTAAATTAAATGAACATTTAAAATAAACAGATAAAGTGAGGCCCTAGTTTGTTTCTATTGAACTCAGAGTTGGGCTTGCATTGGAGGGATCTCCAATTACAAGATTCGAAGAAATTGGACTGCCACTTGGATCCATAGAATTATAATTCATCCATCTTCTTATAAATGGAGGTATCATTTCTTTATTTATCTCAACATAAAAAAGTATGTATTTCTTTCATAATTTATTAAATTTCACATTTTCCGCAAAATTATTCTTAAATTATTTTTATTAAAATTTTATATCATTAAAATAGAAGAATTTTAAAAAAAATTTAAGTAAATCAAAATAATACATTACAAAAAAGTAATATTAATTATCTGGTGGAATGCTAATTATATTTCAAGAAAGATTATCTCTTTTTAAAAAATGAGATTGACATCCCCTGAAGAAGTAACATTATGTATCGTGTGCTAATATAAACTCCGTATTTTTATTTCGAAAACATATGTCGTCATTACAAGTACAGTATAGTCTATTATTTCAATGCTATTCTTTTTTTTCAATTGCAAATTACCAAACGAAATGCAGTGAACCATTTCAGTATGGTTTTCTTGTGCCGTTAACTTTTATTTAAATTTAAAAAAGGAAAATAAAAAAAGATATAATTCTTATTCATCAGTTGGTGTACGTTCAACTAGTGACTGGTTAATTTAAATCGAAATTCCCCTTTAAAAAATGTCAAGAAAAATATAAAGTAAATTTTTTTGTATGGGACATCTTAATAAAATAAGATGGAAATATCATTTTCTTTAAAAAAATTATTTTTCCTCATTTGCGATATAAGTATTGTCAAGTACAGCCTTGCATAAAATGGCATCAGTACTAGCACATTTTGGAGGCAACGATTTCGGAAAATTTAGTTTTAAGCCACATTCGACTTTTCATTCAAATGTTTTAAATTATAACATGTAACCAAGATGGTAGTACTTCTGACCCGGAAATCTTCTTTGACAAAGTAGATAATGAGAATATAGTTTACGCTGACTGATGAAGAAGCATTTTAACAGTGAAGCATTGAGAAGTTATAAAGTATTTCTACTTATATTAACCTACTACATTCCCGAAAAAAATACTTGTTTATATAGCCACTATCCAATGCTCGAGATAAACAATTTTAAACGTGTTTAATGCGTAACCCGTAACTAAATTTTTTAAAAGGCATGATTCAATTAAACTAATAAAATCTCGTTAAAATCTACCTTGATTTACCTGGCCTGATTCAGTATTTTTTACCAAGTTTTTATTAACTCACTTTCGTTCCTGTTTGTGTGTCTGTCCACAATCTTTCAAATCTGCCAATGTATAAGTAAAAAGCTTCTGATGTTCCTAGATATCTCAAAACTTTACCACAGATAGATTTTTGATGACAATGCATTGTATCAAAATTTCAGATCGATCGAATGCATTGTTTTTAAATTATTGAACTTTTTAGTTTATCTATATATAAGCCTATGTATTATCGGTCTGACCTTGTTTACATTACATTCACGTGCCGAGTTTACACCAAACCCGACCACAAAAACCATGTTTAACATCAAGGGGAGATCGGTCATTTCCAGTCTGTAAATGTTTGTCGGGCAATGCGTATAATATTTTTGAACATGATCAATACTTCAAAACTCACCATAGCATACACTTAGACTAAAAAGAATAAAATAAAGAGAAGTAACAATTTTTTTTTAAAACACCTTTTTTATAAGCGGACTAAAAAGAAGAAAATAAATTTTAATATTTAAAATAAGTAATGAGATGCAATATGACTAAAAACGTGGGCGGGCGCTTTTTAGGCGTTTGGCTAAAATGATTAGGGTTTACAAATGACGAGTAAGAATGTGAGTGAATTGAATTAGTTAAGCCTAAGAAGCGCCCGCCCCACGTTTTTAGACACAAAGTGTTAGGAGTCTTGATTAAAAATTTTAAAATGTATTTTCTTCTTTTTAGTCCGCTTATAAAAAACGTGGTTTTTAAAAATATTTTTTTTTACTTCTATTTGTTAAGTCTACTAGCGTACACCCGTCAAAAATGACGGAAGTTTTCATTTGAAATCTATTTATTTTTATAAAAAATGCACTTTTTTAAGGGCGCCTACGGCGCCGACCTTTTTCAAAAGCCCAACTAACTTGTCCTTGTTTGATAAATACGATATATTAAACTTTCTGAAATGTACATAAAGTATTTTATAATAGGGGTTGCAGGGCGCCTGCGGCGCCCCTTTACTTTTTTATTTTATAATTAACCATCATCTAATTCTCTTTTTACAATGTTCCCTTTTCCAAAATTAAAATATAAGCGAAAACAATGACGTCATATAATTTTTTTTGGATATTTTTTCGCATATTTAATGTGCACACCTTTTGATGCTTTGGTGCAGTAATTTTGTTTTCCCTGCTTTCTAAATTTAGTAGCGTCAGGACTGACTGACAGACACTACTTGCGTGACAGTTGCAAATCATATTGTTTAATATTTTCAAATTTAAAAATAGTGATATCCCTCAGCGTTAGGCGTGATTTAGTCAGTGATAATTGAGCGTACATATATATATATGATGATTT
Organism: Ampullaceana balthica; assembly: GCA_944989445.1. Classification (NCBI taxonomy): domain Eukaryota; kingdom Metazoa; phylum Mollusca; class Gastropoda; family Lymnaeidae; genus Ampullaceana; species Ampullaceana balthica. The sequence goes on from CALYLW010001952.1 coordinate 61,254, forward strand.
CACCTATGAGTTCTAAGAAAGTTAATGAGAGGAGTGAGGAGCCAAGCAACAACAAGTTATGATCACAATGGAGTTGAAAAAAGAGATTGTTATATAATATGAAATTGGCCTGCTTGTCCGGGATTTAATTGAAACAGTCCAAGAATTACGATTTCTGTGATTTTGAAAACCAAAGACTCTATTAAATGGGTAACGGGTGATCCCGATTAAAAACAAAGATTAGGAACATTAGAGCATGTCAACAAATTGCTTTTGATACGAATAACAGGAAAAAAGAGAACACGTTTTGTTTGAGGTCTTTTTATTAATGTATTTAGTATTAAGCAGTCTTTAAATTATTTATACAACCACGTCAAAAATGTATAAATATTTAAATAACAATAGTTGTTTTTTATTGGAACGGAGTAATAATTTTCTCTTTATTTCTTATAGTAAAAATACGTTTGGTTTACGTCCATTTTCGTATGCGTCTATTTGGTATACGTCCAAGGGTCTGAAACGGATGTATGACGTATACCGAGGTTCCACTGAGGTATACGGCATTTACATCATTAGCTTGTGAACACCATCCTGTGTCCGCATGTTTCTTCAGATGGATTTCAATTCTTATTATGAAATTTGCAATTTTGTAAAATTGTTTATTTTATGCAACAAATTCTCGTGATGTTAAAGTTACGGACTTAGATGTTTCTAGTCCCTAAAGCCATCGCACTGAAAAAATGGGTCCCCGGTTGTCTCGCGCCATGCGCACACATGGTCTGTGTGTTCTTATAAGAACTTAGGACGCAATAATCTTCTTTACAGTATTGTTTTTAAAAAAATGATTGTTATGTACGCCAGATACAAATAAGAAGCAGGAAAAACAATGAACTGTAACTGAATTTTTGCAATAATATAACTATTTCCTCTCTCTCTCTCTCTCTCTCTCTCTCTCTCTCTCTCTCTCTCTCTCTCTCTCTCTCTCTCTCTTTCTCTCTCTCTCTCTCTCTCTCTCTCTCTCTCTCTCTCTCTCTCTCGTTCTCTCTCTCTCTCTATTCAATACCCGTATTATCTCAGGCTTAACTAATTCAATTCACTCATTTTCTTATTTGTCATTTGCAAACCCTAATCATTTTAACCAAACATCTAAAAAGCGCCCGCCCAGATTTTTAGTCATATTACTTCATAGTACTTGAGCATATAAGTTTGAAATTTTTATCAATCCAGAAAAAGATTTTTCCTTCACAATTCTGTGAAAAAAGCATGTATTTTCTTCTTTTTAGTCCGCTTATAAAAACGTATTTTTTAAAAATCTTTTTTGTTTACTTCTTTTTTTTTAATGTTTTAATACGTAAATTAATTCATAATATGAAGGGAAGTAATGTAATTTGTCTTTTTGTTTTTAATTTTAAACTACTTTTTTATTGAGCTAAGTTTAAAATTTTTTAAAAAACGTGTAGTATTATTCACATTTATATTTATATCGAGATCTTTTTTTAAAGTTCCCAAAATGGCCTAAATTATTTAAGTTTTACTTTTTCAAAGCCTTTTTCAACAAGTAAATAAAACTATGATATTAGAACATACAAAGAAATGTATCATCCAGATCAACCCACATGGTCCTGTATGCGTGTTCCGTATTGTTTCCGTATTAAAGTGCCACGACACTTTCATTCGCTCCTATAATATTGTGAAAAATTAACTATTTGTCATTACCTATATGTCTCTGTCTACCTATAGTCGCCAGAGATAAGTTTTTCAACATTATCTAAATGTTTCTTCGTTGAATTGTTCTTTTTTTAAATGTTTAACTATATTCGACTCGCGTCTTAGCATACGCCGCAGGCTTGCTCATAAATATTGCAAAGACAAAAAATGGGGGGGGGGCGTAGGGACACAAACTACAGCACGAAGAAATCAGAAAACTGGAACTTGTGTGGACATAACGACGTTATCAATAGATGGCACCAGAAAGTCATCACGTGTTAGAGGCAATATAACTTCGTAATGGCTATGATCGGAAGGACCGGTAAAGAGCAGGTATATAGACGAATGTTGACCGGCATTGTATACTCGAGGAGAGGTATGAGAACGTTCTCAGAAGTAAATGATGAAACTGGTGGGAAGTATTTCGGACATCCCGACCATTTCTGCCTCGCTACTAGATACTCCTGCAATTTCATGTACTGAGCGTATTGTTGAGGAGAGTGTATGACTACTTTTCCGTCACTGAAAACAACAGAGAGAACGTCACCGTAGTTATCCCAATGTTGAGAAACGAAGTTTACACCCATGTTGTGAAGTCATGTTCGCAAAGAAAGGTGGAAAAGAACAGGCAAAAACATAAATCTTAAAAAATAAAAATTATAATGTTTCCACTGGGTCTTGAACACAGGACCTTCTGTGTATTAGGTGGAAGTGATAATCACTACACAACGGAAACACAGTTAATAGGGAAAGGAACGACTCAAGAAAACTAAAAAATCATTGTTGGGTTTATCTACCCCCTGTGCCACTTTTGGTTGCTACTTTTGCTGTGATTGGTCGACCCAAGCGAGGGTCATTCGTCATGCTCATGTGCACATACTCGTGTTGGTGATTTATGTATATAGATAATAATTTTGTAAAGTACATTTTGTGGGCGACGCTGGAGGTGAATTCAATTTTAAGCCATGACCGATATGATGATAAAAGTTTTTTAATTAAAGTTTGTCGTCTCTTATCTTTAGTAAGCAAATTTATTCATTAAAGCTATATACCCGGGATTTGCCGCGATGGAACACAAAAAAAACCCAAATATAATTGTATTTTATTTCCAGGATTCTATTGAGTTGTTTCTCAATTGTTTTAGTGTTTCTTTAATTGTTTCTTTAAAATTATGTTTCATGTGTGGAATATGTTGTTTTGTTCTGTGTTTGTCTTACATCATTTTGACCGTCCAAATCTGTAATGAAAAATAAATATCTAAAAAGTTTACTACACTATACGTATTTTGAATTGAAATATTTTATTTTGTTGCATGTCAATGTCTATTAGCAGATTTTATGTTTTTTTGGTATAGCTTGTCACTGTCTATTAGTATTAGCAGATTGTTATTTTGTTGTTGTATGTCACTGTCTATTAGTATTAGCAGATTGTTATTTGGTTGTTGTTGTATGTCACTGTCTATTAGTATTAGCAGATTGTTATTTTGTTGTTGTTGTATGTCACTGTCTATTAGCAGATTGTTATTTTGTTGTTGTATGTCACTGTCTATTAGTATTAGCAGATTGTTATTTTGTTGTTGTATGTCACTGTCTATTAGTATTAGCAGATTGTTATTTGGTTGTTGTTGTATGTCACTGTCTATTAGTATTAGCAGATTGTTATTTTGTTGTTGTATGTCACTGTCTATTAGCAGATTTTTATGCACGTAGTATATGGTTACTGGGGAATCGTTTATATTCCAAATTATAAAATTTTTTAAATTTCTTGTATTGCTGGAGTTAGTGTTACATTGGTAACTATTTTTTTTGTTGTAAAATCATGATTCAATCAAATTTTTAAAATTAATTCCTTTATACAAAAATTCTAATATTTAAGAATTTTTGTAAATATATTTTTTAAACTCGTAAATTATATATATATTTAAAGGTGTGAAACATTAGTGCATTGTTGTACAGTGAAGAGAGGCACAACGTTGCTTTCCGACCCCAAGACAGAGTGGAATGAATTTCTAAAAAGAGAAACTTTGTAGTTGAGAATTTCACGCGTTGACGGATGTGAAAAATAGTCCACTTAGATCCCGACTGACAAACAAAATCTTATTCTTCGTCTTCATTGTGAACGTTTCTGTAAGTAGTTTTAACATAAAGAGACAAAGTGTGTGTATAAAATTGTTTATTTAAGGAATTCTCTTCTACTTGTACTTCATGAAATTTATTTTTTATTTTTACAACTCTGTTAAAGAAAAAAGAACTACCTGGAATTGCCTGGCCTGGTTATTGTTTGTACAAGCATTTAAGTTACAGGTTAGGCAGATAAACATACTGTTTCTAGAGGAAACGATAGCAGCAATAAGTGTTACTGATATGAATGGTTTGTTTGTGGTGTATTTGACATTTAATGAATTGTTTACATTTCTGCTTATTTGGGGTTAAATCGCCTATTGTTGTAATAAAAAAACAATGATATATGTTTATATTGACATACATAAAAAACTTAAAACTCATCTTTAGGTATGCACATATACAATTAGCTTTAGATATGCACTTACATAATCTGTTTCAGATATGCACTTAAATAATCATCTTTAGATATTCACGTTCATAGTAAAAATGTAATACTATTAGAAATCATTATAGGTTTCACTACGATTGAATACTGAAACTATTTTTTATTTTTTCTATTTTTAAAATTTTAAAAATTATTTTTTTGGGTTGAGGGGGTCGGGCTAAGGGGTTGAGGTCTCATTGTTATTTTAGTAGATAGTTAGATTATATGTAACATAAAAGCAATAAAGGACTAAGTACAAATGAACAGTATATGGTAAAAAAAAATAAAGGCAATAGGATATTAATTACACAATGAAATATAATGGTTATATTTTATTTTAGTTGTACGTTTCTAGAATAAAACAATGTCAATTTGTCATTTAAATGATTATTTATGGATGACAGGAGTTTATTGGTCATTTACGGATCTCAAAATGTGCACACTTCGTTTTTCAAATGTATTTCTTGGGAAGTCTTCGGGTCGTTAATGTTGGTCATCTTGTTGCGTCATTTTCCATACATACACGTTTAGTAGTGTCTTTTTTCAATAACGATTTTAGTATCTAAATATGTTTTATAATTTCTAGAGTTGGATTATACTATCAAGTTTATTTATTTCAAAAATGTATTATAAAGTTGGAGTCGTGGGATTATAACAAAAATTTGAACAGCAATATTTATTAACTTGTCCCCTATTTTAGGGGCGAATAAAAGTGGAGTCTTACCTTCCAGTGCAATACTAACCTAACGACGCTGCATCTGAAATATGTATTTAAAAAAAAATAAATATCTTTAATTGTTCTAATTACTTAGTTTTCGGCTTCGGAAAATAACGATAAAAAAATTTAAACGATGACTTAATAGCTTTCAAATCATGTTTTTAATAAACTTCTAAAAATCCTGAAGTATGTGAATGACATTAGTAAGTCTTATTAATTTAACTCTTAACGTGGTATAGACCAATTTAAAATTTAAAAAAAAACAACAACATTTTTGTCCCCTTGATTTAGTTATAGATAATTTTTTTTTAAAATGTTAACAGAATGCATTTCTACCCTGGTGGTTTCCAACTTTTCTATTAATGGAGAAACATTAAAAATTTAATTCCTAAACAATATCCTTAGAATAGTAACATTCAGATCATAGAAGTTTACATATATAATGTACCAATAACACAGCCTACAGATTAACATGGCTTATGTCCCTTTACATCGCTTTCACGTGACATCCAACATCATTGTACTTGGTCAGTCAGTGGACATGCCAGGCTCTTAGCGGGACTTGGCCACCCCATCTCCCCACACAAAACTGGCCAGGTTGGAAGAAAAACTGTTATAATGCCAGAGAGGCTGCAACAGCGACATAATTATTTTTTTATGATTGACAAGTTCGAATCGTTCTAAACGTCGAACAAAAATAGATGTCTTAATTTTGGACCGATGATATTAAAACTCTATCTTTGTCATCAACGTGTCTGCCCCTCACAATATCCAGACATGACCTTGACTGACCAAACTGTGATGATATTAAAACTCTATCTTTGTCATCAAGGTGTCTGCCCCTCACAATACCCAGACATGAACTTGACTGACCAAACGTTGATGGTTAATAAAATTTCATGAGTATGCAAGCGGGTTTACAAAAAGCTCATCATTATTGATTCATACGTTCAACCAAAACAAATGTAATCATTATTTTCTTTTCTCAGACGGATGGTTTAAGAATTGTCAAAAACATCTTTAATTCCTGTGTTCAATCAAAACAAATTTAATCATTAATTTTTTTCGCTATATAGTAAAAGTCATGAACTTGATTGTGCCGAATTACGGACACTTCGACCCTGCCAGTTTCGACCCCGGTGGGTTCGACCACGGACGGTTCGACGACGGACACTTCGACCCCGGTCGATTCGATCCCGGCGATTCGACCCTGCCAGTTTGACCACAGGACGTTTCGACACCAGAATGTTTCGACCCCGGACGTTTCGACCCTCTCGTTTCTACATTGTGAAATGTTTAATTTATTCTTTGTTTTTGTTTTTTAATTTTTCTAAAAATTAATTTTAGGTATATTATCCATTAAAAATTAAAAACTACTATCCCAAACTAAACACAAAACTGAAAAGGATCTAATTTATTATTGGATTTTAAAAATGTATATATTTAAGTCTTTCAAACGTTCTCACACTGATAACAAAAACAAACGATAGTTGCATTTTTTCTTGTTTCTTTTTATTTTAAATTATTTGTTAAATTATGTTTTTTAAAGTGTCGACATGCTGAATGCAGACGCTGAAACCATTACAAACCCGTGCCATTTGCATTCACTTCTGTCTCTTGTGTTGTTTAACACGTGTACCTCCCTAGCGGAAATACTGGTTTTAATTAAACGTACAAAGTTGTCAGTATTTAAAGTTCATAAATTTCAATAATTTATACCGCCGCCTAGCAGACAGTAAGATTCAAGCTGCTGGACCGGACTGAACGTTAAGTCCTTGTTCTTTACGTTTCGTCCTAGGGTTTAATAATCCCGTGCTCCGAAGGCTACACTCAGTGACCACCACCATAAGCCGTGTGCCTCCGAGGGTAAATAGAGTAAGTGGGGGCAGAGAGAATGTAGGCACATTTAGAAAGGACTGTCTGACCACAATGCTTTTGTTTTTGTCCGATTACATCGGACGGGGTGGGGGTGGAGTTGGATTGGTTTGGAAGGAATTTCTACCTCAGAGGAATGGCGCATTGATCACAATCATGAATTCGCGTTGAATATTGACTGGTTGTCAATAACAATTTCAAACTTTTTTAAATGGATACTAATTTTAAGCTAAATTATTTTTATACCAAAAATTACTTTTAAAAATAATACATTTTAAAAATTATGTTAACAAATATATTAACAAATTATACGACGTAGTTACGAAGGGGTCCAAATGTCCGGGGTCGAATCATCCGTGGTCGAAACGACCGGGATCGAAACGTCCTGTTGTCGAAACGTCATGTGGTCGAACTGGCAGGGTCGAACCGTCCGGGGTCGAATCGACCGGGGTCGAAGTGTCCGACCACGATTGTGCCCCCTGACCCTAACATCAAAGATGTCAAACTGAGGCTGGAGGCGGTGCTAATGAAAAAGCTGGCAGTTCGTGCAGACGAGATGTGACTTTGAATAATAACGCTATTTAACAACAAATATTTTTTTTACACGCTTAAAATCTCCAACGAATCCGGATGCATTTCTCATATAGCTACTTTAAAACTTCATATTAATCTGTGATTGATTTCATTGATAAACGGCAAAATTTTGTTGAGCCACGCTGTCGGGTGTATCCCATTCAATGCAAAAAGAGGATCAACTTATACACGCTTTTTTATTTAGTTTATTGACAATATTACACAAGAATAATTGATGACGTCATCTCAGCAGAAATACCAGCCATTGATAGTGATCCAGGCTTATTAAAAGTTGTTATAAAATAACATGAGATATGGAACATGTGGAGAAATTGTCTGTTAGATGTGGAGTTTAAAGCTGTTTATATCACGTCTGTTAGATGTGGAGTTTAAAGCTGTTTATTTCACGTCTGTTAGATGTGGAGTTTAAAGCTGTTTATATCACGTCTGTTAGATGTGGAGTTTAAAGCACTTTATATCACGTCTGTCAGATGTGGAGTTTAAAGCTGTTTATATCACGTCTGTTAGATGTGGAGTTTAAAGCTGTTTATATCACGTCTGTTAGATGTGTAGTTTAAGCTGTTTATATCACGTCTGTTAGATGTGTAGTTTAAAGCTGTTTATATCACGTCTGTTACATGTGTAGTTTAAAGCTGTTGATATCCAATTTATTGTTAGAGTAAAGGGAAAATTTCTTAGATATTGTTTTAATTGAAAGATTGCGAGCAATAAAGTCTTTAAAAATGTATACATTTAAATTGTAGTTTCAAAGGACTTACTTAATTTTTATTTTACTGATTTTTATTAAATCATTAGCTGATCACACAGCAACACAAACTGCATCAACCCAAACGAGCATATACTTTTGCCTAATAATTTCTCACACGACTCGAGGGTTTGGGGGAGCGTCGTATAATTGCCGATAGCCGAAAACACATCTGTTAAGTTTTAAAATCCTGAAAAGTGTAAAAATATGATTTTGAAAAGGATTATGATTAGATATTTCAAGTCAATACGACACGGACTATACATATTTCGGGGATTTTATTTGAAGATTTTAAGTTCAATATAATGGTTAAAACGTTTACACGTTTAGCGGCCAGACTATTGTAGAAATAATGATAAAACGTTCGTTTCAACAAATTAACGATTAAAAAAAGTATAATTACTTATGGTAAAATTATCAGTACATGAGAGGGATACAAAAAGATTAGTAGTTTAAATTACGTTATAGTATGTGTTCTTTCAAAGGACTAGATTATTAATGAAAATTACTAATGATAAAATTATCAGTTAATATGAAGTCATGTCTACAAAGAGCCACAGCAAGAAATGTAAAGTTTGTTTGTACTCTGAAGTGATTCCTATAATGCAACTACTAAAATACTCATTAAATGCAAACATGTAGAGCAGCGTGTTTTAATTTGATTCAGTGTATGATTGATATGAGAAACCTAGTGTTTCATTGAATTATTAAAATTAGAATCGAAGTCAAGTGGCGTGCCACTTAGATGAAAAGTTTATTTATGAATATTAGAATTATGATCTTAAAAGATTAGAACAAAACATTTATATTTCGTATTGAAAAAAGATTTTCTAGTTTACATAATTTTAAATATATGTGATTCTAACAATTATTTTCTTCCCTTGAATATACGATTTGTAAAAATCAGATTAATTTTAAAAGATAACATATAAGTAACACAAGTTAGTAACTCACAGTCAGGTTGAAAACTAAATTATATTGTAACGTAGTTTATAATAAAGATATTAATATCCTCATGTTACATTTTCCAGCTATTTTGTAATTCAAGTAAAACTTCATATTAAATACATCAACATTGGTGCTTTCTGGTGCAGTTTCTGATGAGAAACACAATTTATGCAAGTCAATGTAACAAATTCCTATGATATGATGTGTTTCCTTATTTATCAAACAAATTTGTGCCTCTTTGTTTATTCACTTGGTGAAAACATTTTTTTAAAATAAAGAATGTATAATCTGATTAAGGATTTCCATTTCCATTTAGTTTTGTTCTTACTTTAATTTATAAAACGTTATATCATAAAAAATAACGTTTCCATCTCACTTGTAAACAACTAAAATGTTGAAGTGACCACGATTTAAAATGATTTTAAAAATTCATGATATGGTGAAAAGATTGGATTTTCGTGTCTATGGGTTTCTATAAGTATACTAGTGTATCACCCGTCAAAATGACGGAAGTTTACAAAATAAATACTCATCAGAATAAAAAATAACGTAATACAGAACTTTCATTTATTTTATTTATTTTTATTTTATTAATTTATAACGGATGATCCTCGCTGTGTCGACCAATAAAGCGAAGTGGGTGCAATAAAAAAAAGGGGGGGGTGGGAGTGTGTGCATTTTTCAAGACCAACACAGCTTCCTAAGTTAGGTTGGGTTCATTCAAAGAATAATATATGATTTGTAGTGTAGTGGTTATCACGTGCGGGTTAGACGCGGAAGGTCATGGGTTCAAGTCCCAGCGAGAACATTTTTACAAAAATATTTCTAAATGTGTTCTTGTAAGTCAGCTTCTCTCGTGTACTCCGATCTACCGTGCTAGTCAGCTTCTCTCGTGTACTCCGATCTACCGTGCTAGTCAGCTTCTCTCGTGTATTCCGATCTACCGTGCTAGTCAGCTTCTCTCGTGTACTCCGATCTACCGTGCTAGTCAGCTTCTCTCGTGTACTCCGATCTACCGTGCTAGTCAGCTTCTCTCGTGTATTCCAATCTACCGTGCTAGTCAGCTTCTCTCGTGTACTCCGATCTACCGTGCTAGTCAGCTTCACTCGTGTACTCCAATCTACCGTGCTAGTCAGCTTCTCTCGTGTACTCCGATCTAAAATAGGGGAAGTGTGGGGCTTAGGCATGTTTTATTATTACCGTTATTTTCGTGTCACAGGTCACAGACCAGGCACTTAAGCAAGAGGTTTAAGAAACCCGTAATGTTCATCACATGTGATGGGTGTTTATCTCTGTATGTTACCAACTGTCATCACATGTGATAGGGGTTATCTCTGTCTGTTATTAATTATCGCTTTATGTCGGAAACCAATGGATAAGTTAGTGTTGTCTGCCCTAAATGTCTGTCTAAGATTTGTCTGAATTTTGTTGTTGTCTGTCTAATTGTAAAAGTTGCCTGATTGTTTTTGTTGTCTGTATAGTTGTAAGAGTTGACTGTATGTAACAATTATCTTTCTTTGAGTTGTGTATGTCTGTTAATTTACTAATTTTAGTGTCGTCTGTCAATTTGCAAGATATGTTAGGGTTGTCTGTGTTTAAGATGGTTTGTGTTGTATGTCTATAAATTTGTTATTATTGTTGGGGTTGTCTGTGTTTAAGATGGTTTGTGTTGTATGTCTATAAGTTTGTTATTATTGTTAAGTTGGTCTGTGTTTAAGATGGTTTGTGTTGTATGTCTATAAGTTTGTTATTATTGTTAAGGTTGTCTGTGTTTAAGATGGTTTGTGTTGTATGTCTATAAGTTTGTTATTATTGTCAATGTTGTTTAATGTCAGACGTTTCTTATTTTTTAAATTCCCTAAATAATACAGATGTTAGAATTTTCCGTGTGTAAAAGTTGTCTGTTTGTTAACATTGTTTGTCTTTTTGTAAGAATTGTTTGATTGTAAGTGTTGTCTCGCAGTGAGTTAGAGATTTTTGATTCTTAGTGTCGTATTTTAGTTTGATTATGTTGCTTGATTGTTATAGTTGTTTAGCCAGTAAATTCAATAAAACAAATTAGAAAACATTCCATTCATTATATTTAAATCGAAATTAAATCATTGACACAAGTTTGAACTCACATAAAACATATATGGTACAATTTGTAAATTAAACTATTATATATTGTAATATCTGAAAAAAGCACTAAAAAGCACCGCTATAAACTTACTGAATATGAAAGTGTAATTGAGACATCTTAAGCTGTAGTATTAATGAGAAGCACATATTATTTTCTTTAACTTCGTTTTAATTGCAATCTATAAGTCGTTACGACTTATTATTACTTATTTATATTGCCTACACTTTATAATGCAGATACATAAATATCATGTATAGATTTATTTTTTAATTGAAGGAAAAATACATTTTTAGAAACCTAGTTTCCTAAAATTAAGACAACTATAAATATAATGCGTTTACGATCATGTATTGCTTTGCCTTATTGAAGAAAGACTGCATTTTAGTTCGTGCCGGAAAACTTTAATTTTCAAAGTGGCAAGCCACTTGTTTTCGGTCCCTTTAATAAGGGAAAACATTTCAATGAATTTATAGCTTTCTTCTACAACCAGTATATACTGAGCTAGACGTAAACAATTTCTTGTGGCTAGTTCATTATTTTCCTTTATGGCTTAGCACAGTGGTGGGCGCTGCAGCAATCCATGGGGTGCGGTGAATTCTGTTTAAAAAAAGAAAGGGGGGGGTGCGGAAAATAACTTTAAAGAGGTGGTGATAGCATCAAATAAAGAAGGAAGTATTTAGAAAATTAGATTTATGTATTGACGAAGCTATAAAGTCTTTCACGCTACAAGAAAATTTAACTAAAATTTATGGTGATAAGAAAGAAACAGGATTTATCCTCTTTTCGAACTCTAAAAATATTTTTTTTAAATATTCAAACAACTGACTTTGACCAAATCTTTTAAACCGCAACCACACAAGATGGCTATGGCTCACTGGCTTTATACGAAATTACGATAATTATTGTCAAATCGTAAAAATACATCATACTATTTTTGGAAAACTAATTATACCAGCCGTAAGTGAAGTAATACACATTGAGCTACACAAGCCAGCATATAATAATATCAAGAAAATTTGGGTTTTCTTAAATATTAAAAAATTATGTGCCGAATGAATTCACGGTAAACTGTATCATCCATCGTCAATATCTAGTTGCGACACATTTAAGTGCATGCCTAGATGCGTCATTAAAATATTAAATTAAAATCTATGTACATAATAAAAAATCAAATCATTGACTGGCATATTATTTACACAGTTTTGTACTGAAGAGGATACAGAGTTTAATATTCTGCAGCTTCATACAGAAGTTCGTCTGTTGTCACGGGTGTTTGTTTAGAAAGGTTTTATAAACTATTTAACTCAGTGTTCGATTTCTTGAGGGCTATAAATGATTCTTAACTATCAAATTTAATGTAATCCAAAAGTTACCTGTCTTACCTGGCGAAATGGGCTCAAAATGTATTTAAATTTATCTTCAGCTTCAAGTTGATCAACTGATTTTTCTTTTAATCTGTCATTTTTGCTAGTGGGACGAAAATTCTTCTGATATAAGAAATTTTTGAACAAGAGACTTCAGTCAGTTACCAAATTTATCAGGAGCAGAAATAGTATATGAAGACATACTTTCTGATTGTAATGAGTTGGATGCTTTCTATTCAGATTTTAATCAAGGGTTTGAAATTATTTTGATGATGAAAACACCCGATTGGATTTTCAATTGTTTTCAAGTGCAAACACAGAATAATCCCCAAAGCTGCAAGAAGAGCTCATGGAAATAACTACTAATGATGAATTGAAATTAAACAACTAATAACAACTAATGATGAATTGAAATTAAACAACTAATAACAACTAATGATCAATTGAAATTAAACAACTAATAACAACTAATAATGAATTGAAATTAAACAACTAATAACAACTAATGATCAATTGAAATTAAACAACTAATAACAACTAATGATGAATTGAAATTAAACAACTAATAACAACTAATGATCAATTGAAATTAAACAACATTTTTTCGTTTAAAAAATGTTTTCATTGTAGAGATAAAAGATAACTACAAGGGAAAAACAAAAGACACGGTCTTGAAGATTGTTATAAGGTTTTCTGAAAAACAAAATTATATATATATATTTTTTTTAAATAATCGATTGAAACGTTTATTTTTAGACATTGGTTTAAAAGTCGCCTTTGATTTAACTATTTCCTTATCATAAGAAAATACAGATATTATAACTTTTTAAACCGACAACTTTACATGCGTCTACATATTGATTTAAGATGGGAAGAAGACTATATCAGACTATAGCTATCAATGTCCGGGGTTTCAATTAATAGTTAAGGCAGAGCTTTAGATACGATTTCTACTTAAGAAGACTGCCATTTTATCAAATTAAACTGTTCTTTATGAATATAGAAATATGTATAATCAAAGAATTTAGAGTTGAATAGAAATATACAAACTACACTCAGCATGGATCTCATGTACTGTTTTATTAGTGTTAGATGTTTTAAAATATATCAATGAGTATGAGTATAGCCTACTTATGGACTATGTAATTGTAATATCACAGTCAAAAACCAACATCATTTATTGTTATAATATACGTTCCAGAATTCCAATTTATCATAACACTAAATATTCTAAGTTTGTTATTATAGGTGAAAATATACCTCATTTAAGAAACGAAATAAAGAGCTTCAAACTTTGAGGAAACCATCGTTTTCAAAAAAGGTGGTTGCAGCAGAAACCTCAAACTTCTCTCATGGATCTCCGCTACAGTCCCTTTTTGGACATATCGTTTGTTTGCTTGTTTGTTTGTTGTTGTTTGTTTGTTTGTTTTTTGTTTGTTTTTTCAAAATTTTGAATGATACGAATGGACAATATTATCTACAATGAGAAATCAGTAACAGTGAACACAGTTTGTAGACTAGACAGTCATGATGATGTGAGTGATATGTCTTGTGAAGTGAAATGTGAGAATGAGAGGGACGATAAGACACATGGTGTGAAACAAAGTGTGGAGAAAACGGATGATGAGTGATGGCTGTTTCTCCAGTGGACTTGTCCGTGACTGTTTCCAGGATTCTGTCGATTCCTCTCTGAAAGGAAAAGAGCGAATTTCTGAGCGTAGACACTGTCCCGAGTTATTGCCTTTACATTTTATGCACACACAATTTATATTATTCATATTTACATTTATTTACAGCTTGAGCATATACCATACTCTTAATTGATTAATTTTGATTTCGTTTAGATTGGTTATTATTTTTAGTAATATATTTGGTCTATTAAGTTTTGAATTTAAGCTCTAAATATTGTGTCTATTAAGGATTCCATATATATGTGTTTATTGAAATTGAAATTAGTTTTGCACTGCCAAATGTGCTGTCTATATTCTGCAAGCAGCCGTATGAAGGATGGCATGAACATCAACCATAACATTACCAATTGTACTTGACTATACATGTTCGAGATTTCCTGTCATTAACCGTGCTTGAACTAAAACCCAGAGTTGCGATTCATTTTACCCGTCCAGTGGGGTAATTATCTGTGGCCAAGGGGTACCTCAACCCCCTAGGCAACGACTCCCCTACGTTTTTATTATTGTCAAGTCAGCACCATTTCAAAATCTATTATGACTTTTCAGTTTATGCGCCAATTGGTCCATACATTATTACCTTTACATTATCAAAAACATGTAAATAAAAAATTGTAACTATTTACAAATATAAATAACAACGAACTATTTATTTTGCATGAAACCTTTGAAGTAAAGCTAATCACTGGATAAAAGAAAATCTATATATATATAAATCAAAGTATGTCTGTGTGTGTGCATGTCCTTTATAGCTGACTAAACCGTTCATCCGATCGTCATGAAATTTTTGGAGACTGTTAAGTACCTACCTGGGATGGTAACTGGCAACTTTGTTTTCTAAATTTAACACTCATGGGGCACCGGGGGCCCATACTGTCATTTTTTGCTTATATGAGATATATACAAATTAGTTTAAGCGCTAGCTACTGTGTAAATTGTTGGATCTTAACCAAACTTTTTATATGACAACTTGATAGCCAATATTAAAATACTATAGGGCACTGAACTGAAAATAGTCTTTCCTTTGGGGCTGGAGGCCCACAAATTCACATTTCTTAAACGTTTAAGATTTTATCACCATTCAGTCATTAACAATCTTGACAAATAATGACACATGTATCCATTATTATACAAATTGAAATGAACAGGGGTTTTGAAATTTATTTCTTGCACTGAATGGGCCCCGGGGCCCTTAATGTCTTTTTGTTTGCTTATATAAGATATATAAAAATTAGCTTATGCGTTAGCTACTGAGTAAATGAATGGATCTAAACCAAAATTTGAATACAAAAACTTGGTAGCCCATATTAAAATACTATAGGGCACATAACTTAAAATTTCCATTCCTTTGGGGCTGGGGGCCCCCAATGTCTTTTCTTTGTATATGTTTAATGTATTTTCCCCCATTCAATTTTTCACGATCTTGAGGAAACTTAATTAAATGAAAAGGTTTTTGAAATTTACATCATCACCAAATGGGCCCAGGGGCCCTAAATGTTTTGTTTTCTTATATCTATCTATATATATATAAATCAAAGTATGTCTGTGTGTGTGTGCATGTTCTTTATAGCTGAATAAACTATTCATCTGATCGTCGTGAAATTTTTGGAGACTGTTGAGTACCCACCTGGGATGGTAACTGGCAACTTTGTTTTCTAAATTTAACACTCTTGGGGCACCAGGGGCCCATACTGTCATTTGTTGTTTCCATGAGCTATATAAAAATTAGTTTAAGCTTTAGCTACTGTGTAAATTGTTGGATCTTATCCAAAATTTATATATGACAATTTGATAGCCAATATTAAAATACTATAGGGCATTAAACTGCTAATATTCATTCCTTTGGGGCTGGGGGCCCAAAAATTCACATTTTTTAAACGTTTAAGATTTTATTCACCATTCAGTCATTAACAATCTTGACAAATTATGACACATGTATCAATTATTATACTAATTGAAATGAACAGGTGTTTTGAACTTTATATCTTGCCCAGAATGGGCCCTGGGGCCCTTAATGTCGTTTTTATCTTATATGAGCTATATAAAAATTAGTTTCTACGTTAGCTACTTAGTAAATGAATAGATCTTCACCAAACTTTGCATACAAAAACTTGGAAGCCACAATCAAAATGAAGTAAAATTAACAGGTTTTTGAAGTTGACCTCTGCACCGAATGGGTCAGGGGCCCCTTAATGTTATTTTCCCCCTATTTTAGGTATATAAAAAGTAGTTTTAGAGTTAGATATTGAGAAAATGTCTGGATTTTGACAAAACTTAGAATATAAAAACTTAAGAGCCTATATTACTATAGGGCACTGAACTCTTACTTTTCCATTCCTTCGAAAAAGTCTTTTTACTGAACTTTAATCATTGTATTCCCTATTCAATTTTACACGATTCTGAGGAATATAGCTTGAGTACAATGACAATAAAAACTATAATATCACTCATTTTGGGGCCGGGGCCATTAATATCGTTTCTTCTTTTGTACGCTATTTAATTATTAATTTATTTATCCGTTTGCTATGAAACTTGGATTTTTTTCACACTTCCACGAAGGTTTCTTGAGAATTGTTTTTAAACATACAACTCATTGGTTTCTTTAAATTTATTCCCTTTTACTTTGATCGTTGCAACGCACGACGGGTCTGCTAGTCGTATATAGAATTTAATATACACGTTTTAGGAATTCTAATAAACGTTTTCATTATTGTCAAGTCAGCACCCCTTCCAGTTCTATATTAAAAGCAAAGATTTTTTATTCGAAATTAGTCTAAGACGCATTAAAATATTACATGCAAACAGGGGCAGATTAAGACTGCACGGGGCCCCTGGCTGCAATTCAGACTGCGGCCCTATCCAGCCAGCGTCCCTTTAAATAAAATGATTGCTAGCAGCTAATATAAGACTGTAACTTGTAACTAAATAGTTCATCGGTTCCTTTAACATACTTTGTCTGTACTACGGGATGGGCATTCCCAGTCAAAGATTATTCATGAAAAAATGGAATACGAAAAAATAACTGATTGCCGGGATCCTAATATGGAGTGTAAAAATACAATTTTTAAAAAAAAATGTGTGCCCACACCGGGAATCGATCGCGTGACCGCTTGCACAGCAGGGCGAATTTCTACCTCAATACCACACGAGCCAGATGAAAATAGTGAAGTTTAAAAATATAAACAATAATCTTTAATATTTTCTCTTGGTGAGCCTATAAAATCTGTTTTTTTAAATTAATTTATTTAATTTATGATATTTTCAGGAATTCATGCAAACATTTGTCCATCTTTCTTATAAAATATACTAAATTTGGGGGCCCCTAATCATCGGGAGCCCCTGGCTTTAGCCCTTTGAGCCCCCCACCCTTAACCCGCCATAGCATGCAAATAACAATTTAAAAAAACTATTGTGGGGAGTAGTTTAAATATGTTATTTTTTTAAACATACAAATATGCAATCTCAAAGTGTATGAAAGAAAAACAAACGCTAAACTGAAGCATAAGTTGGCAAATTTCATCTGCAGTAATAAATAATGGCTTTGTAGTTCAAAACGCATGGAAACTTGACAACCAAACGACAACCAATTGTAAATTTCATAAAACGAAAAACGAATGCTATATTTTAATATAGAAAATTAAATTTATAATTACGTACGTAATATTGACATGGACACATACACAAAAAGGTCATTTAATACAAAAAAAATAATAATAATATTAATCACATCAAATAAAACATGGCTCTTTTTACTTAGTTCCCTCTACACATTAATAAAAGCTCAAATAATGACGTCACGTCACAATATATTTGGGCGAGAAACACATTTTATTAATCTCGAAATAATTTTGTTTACTTCTATATATATATATATATATATATATATATATATATGTATCGGGAGTTACCTTACATAGCGTCACTGACATACACGACAGACGTGACAGAGATGCAAATTATGTATATTGATACTTGGAAAATAAAGCCCATCGTTTTGTTGAAGCAGAAAAAAAATCATAGGTTGGTGGAATTATACCTATAAAACGTCATTG
>CALYLW010001952.1:80944-123340 GCA_944989445.1 Ampullaceana balthica
ATAAAAACAACCCGTAAAAAACCAAGTTTTTGACTATAAATCCTTTACGTATGAGACGTAACTAAAAGAATGTTCATTACGCAGCGCAAGACCATCCAAAAATACAAAATTGCAGTTGTGTCGTAAAACGTGTTTAATATAATGCGCACCGATCAGGAATAGGTTTATAAAAAGTGTTGTCAGTAAAATACGCACCTTATTGCGCGACAGAAAGGTTGTTCAATATAATACGCACCGCGACGCTCTATCTCAAAAAATAGCATGATACAAAGGAATAAACAAAATAATCTAAAAAATCAATAATTTAATTACGGTACATGCGATCGATCTGAAATTTTGATACATTGTTTTTATCATCGGTACGAAACTGTCTGCAAAATTTCAGCTCGCTATCTTGCAAGCAAGTGTGTTAAAAATCGATCAAAAGTTTTGGCGACAAGCAAGCAAGGTCGGCCGCAGACACCACGAGTTAATATAAAGGATTTAATAAGAAAAACCCGTAAAAAACCAAGTTTTTGACTATAAATCCTTTATCTTATCTTATCTATACAGACGCTCCTTCTATGCAGAAGATAGTTGCGTCCACAGACCATGACAGATGATCTGTTGGCAAGTGATGCAGCATTCACAGGCCACGGCTTTGTGGGTTCCACGCATTACCCAGCCGCCTAACTACATGTAGTGTTAGGTACCCATTCGGAGCGGGGTGACTCAGGGACGCCCTAGGCCCGGGAACAAACCCTTGCCTTCACACGGATTCGAACCAGTGACCATCGGTACGACAGTCCAGTGCGCTGCCACTCGACCACCGCGTCCGAGAAGTACGAGAAGTAACTAAAAGCATGTTCATTATAACACGCAGCGCCAGACCATCCAGAAATACAAAATTGCAGTTGTGTCGTAAAACATGTTTAATATAATGCGCACCGATCAGGAATATGTTTATAAAAAGAGCTGTCAATAAAATACGCACCTTATTGCGCGACAGAAAGGTTGTTCAATATAATACGCACCGCGACGCTCTATCTCAAAAAATAGCATGATACATAGGAATAAATAAAATAATCTAAAAAATCAATAATTTAATTACGGTACATGCGATCGATCTTAAATTTTTATACATTGTTTTTATCATCGGTACGAAACTGCCTGCAAAATTTCAGCTCGCTATCTTGCGAGCAAGTGGGTTAAAAATCGATCAAAAGTTTTGGCGACAACGTCGGCCGCAGACACCACGAGTTAATATAAAGGATTTAAAAAGAGCCATGTTTTATTTGATGTGATTAATATTATTATTATTTTTTTGTATTAAATGACCTTTTTGTGTATGTGTCCATGTCAATATTACGTACGTAATTATAAATTTAATTTTCTATATTAATATATAACATTCGTTTTTCGTTTTATGAAATTTACAATTGGTTGTCGTTTGGTTGTCAAGTTTCCATGCGTTTTGAACTACAAAGCCATTATTTATTACTGCAGATGAAATTTGCCAACTTATGCTTCAGTTTAGCGTTTGTTTTTCTTTCATACACTTTGAGATTGCATATTTGTATGTTTAAAAAAATAACATATTTAAACTCCTCCCCACAATAGTTTTTTAAAATTGTTATTTGCATGCTATGGTGGATTAAGGGGGGGCTGAAAGGGCTAAAGCCAGGGCTCCCGATGATTAGGGGCCCCCAAATTTAGTATATTGTATAAGAAAGATGGACAAATGTTTGCATGAATTCCTGAAAATATCATCAATTAAATAAATTAATTAAAAAAACAGATTTTATAGGCTCACCAAGAGAAAATATTAAAGATTATTGTTTATATTTTTAAACTTCACTATTTTCATCTGGCTCGTGTGGTATTAAGGTAGAAAGTCGCCCTGCTGTGCAAGCGGTCACGCGATCGATTCCCGGCGTGGGCACACATTTTATTTTTTAAATTGTATTTTTACACTCCATATTAGGATCCCGGCAAACGGTTATTTCTTCGTATTGAATTTTTTCATGAATAATCTTTGACTGGGAAGGCCGATCCCGTAGTACAGACAAAGTATGTTAAATAACCGATGAACTATTTAGTTACAAGTTACAGTCTTATATTAGCTGCTAGCAATCATTTTATTTAAAGGGACGCTGGCTGGATAGGGCCGCAGTTTGAATTGCAGCCAGGGGCCCCGTGCAGTCTTAATCCGCCCCTGTTTGCATGTAATATTTTAATGCGTCTTAGACTAATTTCGAATAAAAAATCTTTGCTTTTAATATAGAACTGGAAGGGGTGCTGACTTGACAATAATGAAAACGTTTATTAGAATTCCTAAAACGTGTATATTAAATTTTATATACGACTAGCAGACCCGTCGTGCGTTGCAAAGATCAAAGTAATAAATTTAAAGAAACCAATGAGTTGTATGTTTAGAAACAATTCTAAAGGAACCCTTTGTGGAAGTGTGAAAAAAATCCAAGTTTCATAGCAAACGGATAAATAAATTAATAATTAAATAGCGTACAAAAGAAGAAACGATATTAATGGCCCCGGCCCCAAAATGAGTGATATTATAGTTTTTATTGTCATTGTACTCAAGCTATATTCCTCAATATCGTGTAAAATTGAATAGGGAATACAATGATTAAAGTTCAGTAAAATGACTTTTTCGAAGGAATGGAAAAGTAAGAGTTCAGTGCCCTATAGTAATATAGGCTCTTAAGTTTTTATATTCTAAGTTTTGTCAAAATCCAGTTATTTTCTCAATATCTTACTCTAAAACTACTTTTTATATACCTAATATAGGGGGAAAATAACATTAAGGGGCCCCTGGCCCATTCGGTGCAGAGGTCAATTTCAAAAACCTGTTAATTTTAGTTCATTTTTATTGTGGCTACCAAGTTTTTGTATGCAAAGTTTGGTGAAGATCTATTCATTTACTAAGTAGCTAACGTAGAAACTATGTTTTATATAGCTCATATAAGATAAAAACGACATTAAGGGCCCCAGGGCCCATTCTGGGCAAGATATAAAGTTCAAAACACCTGTTCATTTCAATTAGTATAATAATTGATACATGTATCATAATTTGTCAAGATTTTTAATGACTGAATGGTGAATAAAATCTTAAACGTTTAAAAAATGTGAATTTATGGGCCCCCAGCCCAAAAGGAATGAATATTAGCAGTTTAGTGCCCTATAGTATTTTAATATTGGCTATCAAATTGTCATATATAAATTTTGGATAAGATCCAACAATTTACACAGTAGCTAAAGCTTAAACGAATTTTTATATAGCTCATGGAAACAACAAATGACATTATGGGCCCCTGGTGCCCCATGAGTGTTAAATTTAGAAAACAAAGTTGCCAGTTACCATCCCAGGTGGGTACTCAACAGTCTCCAAAAATTTCACGACGATCGGATGAATAGTTTATTCAGCTATAAAGAACATGCACACACACACAGACATACTTTGATTTATATATATAGAGATAGATATAAGAAAAAAAGACATTTAGGGCCCCTGGGTCCATTTGGTGATAGATGTAAATTTCAAAAACCTATTCATTTAATTAAGTTTCCTCATAGATATATTCCTCAAGATCGTGAAAAATTGAATGGGGGAAAATATATTAAACATATACAAAGAAAGGACATTGGGGGCCCCCGGCCCCAAATGAATGGACATTTTAAGTTATGTGCCCTATAGTATTTTAATATGGGCTACCAATTTTTTGTATTCAAATTTTGGTTTAGATCCATTCATTTACTCAGTAGCTAACGCATAAGCTAATTTTTATATATCTTATATAAGCAAACAAAAAGACATTAAGGGCCCCGGGGCCCATTCAGTGCAAGAAATAAAGTTCAAAACCCCTGTTCATTTCAATTTGTATAATAATGGATAAATGTGTCATTATTTGTCAAGATTGTTAATGACTGAATGGAGATAAAATCTTAAACGTTTAAGAAATGTGAATTTTTGGGCCTCCAGCCCCAAAGGAAAGACTATTTTCAGTTCAGTGCCCTATAGTATTTAAATATTGGCTATCAAGTTGTCATATAAAAAGTTTGGTTAAGATCCAACAATTTACACAGTAGCTAGCGCTTAAACTAATTTGTATATATCTCATATAAGCAAAAAATGACAGTATGGGCCTCCGGTGCCCCATGAGTGTTAAATTTAGAAAACAAAGTTGCCAGTTACCATCCCAGGTAGGTACTTAACAGTCTCCAAAAATTTCATGACGATCGGATGAACGGTTTAGTCAGCTATAAAGGACATGCACACACACACACACACACAGACATACTTTGATTTATATATATATAGATTACCGGAAGATAATGTAATATTTTCTTTTATCCAGTGATTAGCTTTACTTCAAAGGTTTCATGCAAAATAAATAGTTCGTTGTTATTTATATTTCTAAATAGTTACAATTTTTTATTTACATGTTTTTGATAATGTAAAGGTAATAATGTATGGACCAATTGGCGCATAAACTGAAAAGTCATAATAGATTTTGAAAAGGTGCTGACTTGACAATAATAAAAACGTAGGGGAGTCGTTGCCTAGGGGGTTGAGGTACCCATTGGCCACAGATAATTACCCCACTGGACGGGTAAAATGAATCGCAACGCTGGGTTTTAGTTCAAGCACGTTTAATGACAGGAAATCTCGAACATGTATAGTCAAGTACAATTGGTAATGTTATGGTTGATCTTCATGCCATCCAGAGTCCACACAGCCTTTTACTCTTAACAGTCAATATTCCTCGTCCCAGCTTGACAGTATCGGACAATGTTAAAAAAAAACTCCCCTCTCTACAGTTCAGTCTTGTACCCTGCCTGTCACTCGGCAACTCAGCTCCTTCAACTCGCAACTCTCAACTCACTCCGTCACACACACTGTGTTCTTATTATATAGGCCCCGTTTTTACCGCCTCGGTCATCCACACTGATTACAGCTCCAACGTACCCTGAGTTCACCCCCCCCCCGTTCCACTTGAACACGCGTGTTCACAGTCCGTTGAACCACGCTCGCCCCATTTATGCCTAGTCATCCCCACCACAACCTCTGACCGTGACAACAGGTACACGGGGGTAAAAATTGCCCAAGGATTTAATTGTAAAAGACGAGCTCGTACGCGTGATTTATGCACTTAATGTTCGCACCGTTATCCATTACTTGACTGCGAATATCAGAAACATCTAAGCAAAGTTTTGTGAGTTCCAATAGTAAGACTTCAAGCAGTCGTTGTCCGGTACTTTCTTTTACTTTTAGAAAACGTATGAAGTGCTCATGAGTTACTTATAAGTTCTAGTACTTTAATTTAATATGACCAAGGACGTGGGGCGGGTGCTTATGAGGTTTTACATATGCAGTTCACTCATTATCTCACCTATAGATCTCTCTTTTGCCATCTAAATGATAAATCTTTAATTTTTATACCTGTCACGGTAAGACTACGTAATTATTGTCACATATAAAATAAGAGAAATTCAATTATTTTTTCCAAGAAATGAAAAAATCGCAAAGCTGAAACTTGTAAATTTATCAAGGGGGGCCAAAAATAATTTACCCAAGGGCGCCATAAATCAAGTTACGCCTCTAAGTGCTAGCCACTTACCCCTAATTTTATTCACAGTCGACAAAAACTTTCTGATTAGTGAATGTGTCAAAACTTTTAAAATAAATACTGAATCAGACCTGGGACGTCAAGGTAGTTCTTAACGAGAATTGTAAAATAAACAATCTAGCCACTCAACAGCCTCTGTAGGTGCATTTGCTCTTCTGGCAATAACTGCCATGGGTTGCCTTTACCTTCTAGAAGCGATTCTCAATGTAAGGATTCGTTTTATCTGAGTTGATTCTTGAACAGTTTAGGTGGGCATATTCTCCTGAGCCCGAGCTCTGTGTTGTCCTGCATGTTTTTTCAACATTTGTTGTGAGGCAAAATATAAGTGACATACTTTGCAAATTCGATAAAGTAAGCTTGTCTGCAAAGATGGACAATAAATATCATTTGGTTGTGCTTTGAAAACTCCTGTTGATCTCGGCATAATGTCACCAAATTTTAGAGTTTGTGCCAAAAACAAGGAAGGAAATTATGAAAATCTGCATCTGCTCTTTCTGAAGCTCTATCAACTTTTTTTGGTTGACTGGGATTAGAGGAGGAAAGAATCTCGAAGGTAAAACGTTGAAATATGAACATCGTACTTTGTCGCAACATGTTATGTCCTGATATTTCACAAGCTGAGTGAAATATTGGCTGGTGCGAACATGATTGTCAAACAATTCCTGATCCTTATATTAGTCCTTCTGCATCAAATTCAGAATTATTAACAACGCATTCAGGAGATACGCATTTCATGCTATTTTGACATAAATCTAATTCAAATGTTTCACAAAATTTTTGAAAATTATTTTAAAGCTATTTAAATTCTAATAAAAAAATAATTTAAAAATTAATTAGAAAAAAAAATATATATAAAATAAATGTGTGACATCACACATGGCCTAACCCCATTTCCCCCCTGTAACAAACTGTTAAGCTTTCTTACCCCCTCTCCCCCCACCCCCTTTGGAGCATGACGTGCTGTATGGACGGCCCCTTAACACTTAATGCGTTAAAAATCAATTTACAAAATATGTGTTGTTTAATATCAGAATTTTTATTTTTAAAAATCGGTAAATCATTTTTATTGAATCACGCCATTTGAAAACTTTTGTTATCAGTATTTTGTCTTTGTTGATGTATACTACGCATTAAACACATTCGATTGTAAATGTTATATATCGAGCATTGGATAGTGAATGAATTAACAAATGATGATTACAGGAATGTTAATAGGTTCATATAAGTAGAATTACTTAATAACATCGTGAATCTACACTGTAAAGGGCTTATTCTTCACTCAGCGTAAACCGCATTCTTATTATATAAATGTGTTTACTTTCTAATAAGATTTCCGTGTCAGTCGCAATATTATCCCATTTAAAATTTAAAACAATCTGAGGAAAAGTTACGTGGTGATAACATAGAGTTTGTTATAAACAAAATCAACACAAACAAGCGTGCATACAAATAAAGGTCTTTGAAAAGATAAGATATAATCTACCATCCACCACGCCTTTCGTTTATCAGACGATAGCGTGAGTAGCAATATAGCATTAGCTTTAGAATAAGTAACATAAACAAATGGAAAAAAAATAGTTTCTCTTATTTAACAAACAAAAAAAAAGCAATCAAGGGTAGTAATTTTTCAGTGTTTGTACTTTAATTAACTTAGTTTTTATTAAGAAACACTTTTCAAGAAATGAGACTTGCTAATTTTATTTACATGATGATTTAATTATAAATTTTTTAATTAAAACTAACTTTTAAAGGAATGATGTCAATGTTTTATTTTCAAAAAATCGTTTTTCTACAAAGCAGAAAACTATGCCAATTCAACAGTTACAGCAATTTATTTTGTGTTCAAATCAAAACGTATAACACACTGATTTCAAGGTCGGTTTACATAAGGCCAAGCACATTTGACATCCCTCCTGTAGCCTTCACAAAAGTTAACTTCACGATTAGGAAATATATTTTTAAACACAAAATGGAATAGAAAGAAATCAACCTTAATGCAGATTAAATTAGACGGAGGAACAAATCTACAGGATATAGAAATAAACATTAAAGCTATGAGAATTAGACATCAAGGAATGGCAATCAAGGACCGCAAGGAACACTCACTAACACATTACTACACAAGGGTCAGGCTAACACGTCTGACACCCATGAATAATAAAACACCACACTACCTGGGAACGAGACCCTCCTCCTGTTATCAAACAAGCTTACGCTTTATAAAGAACTAGCAGACCCGTCGTGCGTTGCAACGATCTCTTTAAAAATGAATAAATTGAAAGAAACCAAAGATTGGTATTTTTTAAAAGAATTATGCCATAAACCTTCGGGGAAGTGTGAAAAAAAAGTCCAAGTTTAATAGCAAACTGTTACATAAATTAATAATTAAAAACTTACAAAAGGAAAAACGATATTAAGAGGCCCAGCCAAAAAATGAGTGATAATTTAATTTTTTTATTGCCATTGTACTCAAGCTAAATTTCTCAATATCGTGTAAAATTGAATGGGGAATTAAATTGTTACCGTGCAGTAAAAATGACATTTGGGGCCCCCAGCTCCGAGGGAATGGAGATTAGGAGTTCAGTGCCCTATAGTAATATATTATAGCTATATACTGATATAAAAAACGAAATTTAGGGGCCCCTGGGCCCATTCGGTGAAAGATTTCAATTTAAAAAAATGCTGTTCATTTTAATTCAGTTTCCTCATAGATATATTCCTTAAGATCGTGAAAAATTAAATGGGGAAAACTATCTCAAACATATACGAAGAAAAGACATTTGGGGCCCCAGGCCCCGAAGGAATGGAAATTTGAATTTCTGTGCTTTATAGTATTTTAATATCGGCTGCCAAGTTTTTGTATACAAATTTTGGTTAAGGTCCATTCATTTACTCGGTAGCTAACGCATAAACTTATTTTTATATACCTCATATAAGCAAAAAACTACATTATGGGCCCCAGGGCATAATTATCGCAAGAAATAAAGTGCGAAAGACATTTTAATTTGAATAAATTTCAAAATACATACATTTATTTATATGTCTAAATATTGAATGAACGATAAAATATTGAACATTTACTAAAAATAAAAATGAAATTTTGGGCCCCCTGCCCCAAGGGAATGAAAATTAGGAGTTCAGTGCCCTATAGTAATAAAATATAAACCCTTAAGTTTTTATATATTAAGATGGGTCAAGATCCATTAATTTTCTCAGTATTTAACGCGAATACTAATTTTTATACAGCTAATATAAGGAAAAAAACGACATTTAGGGGCCCCTTTAGTGAAAGGTGTCAATTTCAAAAACCTGTTCATTTAATTCAGTTTCCTCATAGATATATTCCTCAAGATCGTGAAAAATTGAATGGGGAAAAATATCTTAAACATATACGAAGAAAAGACATTTGGGGCCCCCGGCACCGAATATATTGACATTAGAAGTTTAGAAACCTTAATTATGTCAATATGGGCTACTAAATTTTTGTATGCAAATTTTGGTTAAGATGCATTCATTTACTCAGTAGCTAACGCAAAAACTAATTTTTATAAAGCTCACATAAGCAAAAAACGACATTAAGGGCCCCAGTGCAAGATATAAAGTTCAAAATACCTGTTCATTTCAATCTGTATAATAATGGATACATGTGTCATTAGTTGTCAATATTGTTAATAATTGAATGGTGAATAAAATCTTAAACGTTTAAGAAAAAGAATTTTTTGGGCCCCCAGCCCCGAAGGAATGACTATTAGGATTTCAGTTCCCTTTAGTGTTTTAATATTGGCTATCAAATTTTTAAATACAAAGTTTGGTTAAGATCCATCAATTTACACAGTAGATAGCGCTGAAACTATATTTTATATAGCTCATATAAGCAAAAAATGACATTATGGGTCCCCGGCGCCCCATGAGTGATAAATTTAGAAAAAAAGTTGCCAGTCTCCAAAAGTTTCATGATGATCGGATGAATGGTTTAGTCAGATATAAAGGACATGCACACAGACATATATTGATTTTTATATATATAGATTAACAAAAACGACATTAAGGGCCCCCGGGCCCAATCGGTGCAAAAGAATAACTTTAAAATACCTGTTCATTTCAATCTGGATCATGATAGATATATTAGTCCATGCTTTTCAAGATCGTGTAAATCATAACGGGAATAAAGTATTTAACGCTTACAAATTAAAAAAAAGGATTTTGGGCCCCCGGCCCCGAAGGAACGGACATTAGGAGTTCAATGCCATATGGTACTTTAATATAGGCTATCAAGTTGTTATGTACCAAGTTTGGTCAAGATCCATTAATTTTCCAAGCAGCTAAGCCCTAAACTAATTTTTATATAGCTCATATAAGAAAAAATTCTCATTATTTAGCCCCCGGCGCCCCATGAGTGTTACATTTTGAAAAAAAGTAGCCAATTTCCATCACGTGAGCGTACTCAAAAGTCTCCAAAAGTTTCATGGCGATCGGATGAATGGTTTAGTCAGCTAACGGGAATAACATATTTAACGCTTACAAAAATAAAGATTTTGGGCCCCCGGCCCCGAAGGAACGGACATTAGGAGTTCAATGCCATATGATACTTTAATATAGACTATCAAGTTGTTATGTACCAAGTTTGGTCAAGATCCATTCATTTTCCAAGCAGCTAAGCCCTAACTAATTTTTATATAGCTCATATAAGAAAAAATTCTCATTATGGGCCCCCGGCGCCCCATGAGTGTTACATTTTGAAAAAAAGTAGCCTATATCCATCCCGGGAGCGTACTCAAAAGTCTCCAAAAGTTTCATGGCGATCGGATGAATGGTTTAGTCAGCTAACGGGCATAAAGTATTTAACGCTTACCAAAAATAAAGATTTTGGGCCCCCGGCCCCGAAGGAACGGACATTAGGAGTTCAATGCCATATGGTACTTTAATATAGGCTATCAAGTTGTTATGTACCAAGTTTGGTCAAGATTCCTTCATTTTCCAAGCAGCTAAGCCCTAAACTAATTTTTATATAGCTCATATAAGAAAAAATTCTCATTATGGGCCCCCGGCGCCCCATGAGTGTTAAATTTTGAAAAAAGTAGCCTATTTCCATCCCGGGAGCGTACTCAAGAGTCTCCAAAAGTTTCATGGCGATCGGATGAATGGTTTAGTCAGCTAACGGGAATAAAGTATTTAACGCTTACAAAAATAAAGATTTTGGGCCCCCGGCCCCGAAGGAACGGACATTAGGAGTTCAATGCCATATGATACTTTAATATAGGCTATCAAGTTGTTATGTACCAAGTTTGGTCAAGATCCATTCATTTTCCAAGCAGCTAAGCCCTAAACTAATTTTTATATAGCTCATATAAGAAAACATTCTCATTATGGGCCCCCGGCACCCCATGAGTGTTACATTTTGAAAAAAAGCAGCCTATTTCCATCCCGAGAGCGTACTCAAAAGTCTCCAAAAGTTTCATGGCGATCGGATGAATGGTTTAGTCAGCTAACGGGAATAAAGTATTTAACGCTTACCAAAAAAAAGATTTTGGGCCCCCGGCCCCGAAGGAACGGACATTAGGAGTTCAATGCCATATGGTACTTTAATATAGGTTATCAAGTTGTTATGTACCAAGTTTGGTCAAGATTCATTCATTTTCCAAGCAGCTAAGCCCTAAACTAATTTTTATATAGCTCATATAAGAAAAAATTCTCATTATGGGCCCCCGGCGCCCCATGAGTGTTAAATTTTGAAAAAAGTAGCCTATTTCCATCCCGGGAGCGTACTCAAGAGTCTCCAAAAGTTTCATGGCGATCGGATGAATGGTTTAGTCAGCTAACGGGAATAAAGTATTTAACGCTTACCAAAAAAAAGATTTTGGGCCCCCGGCCCCGAAGGAACGGACATTAGGAGTTCAATGCCATATGGTACTTTAATATAGGTTATCAAGTTGTTATGTACCAAGTTTGGTCAAGATCCATTCATTTTCCAAGCAGCTAAGCCCTAAACTAATTTTTATATAGCTCATATAAGAAAACATTCTCATTATGGGCCCCCGGCACCCCATGAGTGTTACATTTTGAAAAAAAGCAGCCTATTTCCATCCCGAGAGCGTACTCAAAAGTCTCCAAAAGTTTCATGGCGATCGGATGAATGGTTTAGTCAGCTAACGGGAATAAAGTATTTAACGCTTACCAAAAAAAAGATTTTGGGCCCCCGGCCCCGAAGGAACGGACATTAGGAGTTCAATGCCATATGGTACTTTAATATAGGTTATCAAGTTGTTATGTACCAAGTTTGGTCAAGATTCATTCATTTTCCAAGCAGCTAAGCCCTAAACTAATTTTTATATAGCTCATATAAGAAAAAATTCTCATTATGGGCCCCCGGCGCCCCATGAGTGTTACATTTTGAAAAAAAATAGCCTATTTCCATCCCTGGAGCGTACTCAAAAGTCTCCAAAAGTTTCATGGCGATCGGATGAATGGTTTAGTCAGCTATAACAGACATGCATACATACATACTTTGATTTTTATATATATAGATAAAGAAAGTTTAATCAACAAAACGAGCAAGGAAATCTACGACCATCCCTCGATCCAAAAAAACCCCCTCATCTCGAGTGAATTAAGTAGTTGCGACATTTTAACATGATAGAAATAGAGGACACTTTTAAAAACTTACATATTAAAGAAATAGAACCTAGAGCTAAATAAATAACTTTCCGATTAATATATAACATGACAAGTGCGGAAAGACCTGAAAAACCAATAATCGAAAGGCCAATATGTCCACTCTGTAAATATTTAATAATAGAGACAGAGAGAAACATTTTCATGGAATGCAAAGAAATAAAAAAAACTAATTCCACATTAACACAACTTTTAAAAGCTGGAACAAACTACCCAGTAAATATAGATAGCGCAATAACGTTAAACACTATTCTTATATCCCATAATGCAACTCAACATGTCATTAGCCTACGGCTGCTTGCAGAATATAGACAGCACATTTGGCAGTGCAGAACTAATTTCAATTTCAATAAACACATATATACGGAATCCTTAATAGACAAAATATTTAGAGCTTAAATTCAAAACTTAATAGACCAAATATATAGCTAAAAATAATAACCAATCTAAACGAAATCAAAATTAATCAATTAAGAGTATGGTATATGCTCAAGCTGTAAATAAATGTAAATATGAATAATATAAATTGTGTGTCTATAAAATGTAAAGACAATAACTATGGACAGTGTCTACGCTCAGAAATTCGCTCTTTTTCTTTCAGAGAGGAATCGACAGAATCCTGGAAACAGTCACGGACAAGTCCACTGGAGAAACAGCCATAACTCATCATCCGTTTTCTCCACACTTTGTTTCACACCATGTGTCTTATCGTCCCTCTCATTCTCACATTTCACTTCACAAGACATATCACTCACATCATCATGACTGTCTAGTCTACAAACTGTGTTCACTGTTACTGATTTCTCATTGTAGATAATATTGTCCATTCGTATCATTCAAAATTTTGAAAAAAACAAACAAAAAACAAACAAACAAACAACAACAAACAAACAAGCAAACAAACGATATGTCCAAAAAAGTGACTGCAGCGGAGATAGATCCATGAGAGAAGTTTGAGGTTTCTGCTGCAACCACCTTTTTTGAAAACGATGGTTTCCTCAAAGTTTGAAGCTCTTTATTTCGTTTCTTAAATGAGGTATATTTTCATCTATAATAACAAACTTTGAATATTTAGTGTTATGATAAACTGGAATCCTGGAACGTATATTACAACAATAAATTATGTTGGTTTTTTACTGTGATATTGCAATTACATAGTCCATAAGTATACTCATACTCATTGATATATTTTTAAACATCTAACATAATAAAGCAGTACATGAGATCAATGCTGAGTGTAGTTTGTATATTTCTATTCAACTCTAAATTCTTTGATTATACATATTTCTATA
Organism: Ampullaceana balthica; assembly: GCA_944989445.1. Lineage (NCBI taxonomy): Eukaryota > Metazoa > Mollusca > Gastropoda > Lymnaeidae > Ampullaceana > Ampullaceana balthica. The sequence continues at coordinate 94,536 of CALYLW010001952.1, forward strand.
TTCATAAAGAACAGTTTAATTTGATAAAATGGCAGTCTTCTTAAGTAGGAATCGTATCTAAAGCTCTGCCTTAACTATTAATAAAAACCCCGAAACATTGATAGCTATAGTCTAATATAGTCTTCTTCCCATCTTAAATCAATATGTAGACGCATGTAAAGTTGTCGGTTTAAAAAGTTATAAGATCTGTATTTTCTTATGATAAGGAAATAGTTAAAATCAAAGGCGACTTTTAAACCAATTTCTAAAAATAAACGTTTCAATCGATTATTTTTAAAAAAAATATATATATAATTTTTTTTCTTCAGAAAACCTTATAACAATTTTCATGACCGTGTCTTTTGTTTTTCCCTTGTAGTTATCTTTTATCTCTACAATGAAAACATTTTTTAAACGAAAAAACGTTGTTTAATTTCAATTCATCATTAGTTGTTATTAGTTGTTTAAAGTTATTTTCCGCACCCCCCACCTTTCTTTTTTTAAACTGCATTCACCGCACCCCATGGATTGCTGCAGCGCCCACCACTGTGCTAAGCCATAAAGAAAAATAATGAAATAGCCACAAGAAATTGTTTACATCTAGCTCAGTATATACTGGTTGTAGAAGAAAGCTATTAATTCATTGAAATATTTTCCCTTTTTAAAGGGACCGAAAACAAGTGGCTTGCCACTTTGATAATTAAAGCTTTCCGGCGTATATATAACTGCAGTCTTTCTTCAATAAGGCAAAGCAATACATGATCGTAAATGCATTATATTTATAGTTGTCTTAATTTTAGAAAACTAGGTTTCTAAAAATGTATTTTTCCTTCAATTAAAAAATAAATCTATACATGATATTTATGTATCTGCACTATAAAGTGTAGGCAATACAAATAAGTAATAATATGTCGTAACGACTTATAGATTGCAATTAAAACGAAGTTAAAGAAAATAATAATATGTGCTTCTCATTAATACTACAGCTTAAGATGTCTCAATTACACTCTCATATTCAGTAAGTTTATAGCGGTGCTTTTTAGTGCTTTTTTCAGATATTACAATATATAATAGTTTAATTTGCAAATTGCATATATGTTTTATGTGAGTTCAAACTTGTGTCAATGATTTAATTTCGATTTAAATATAATGAATGGAATGTTTTCTAATTTATTTTATTGAATTTACTGGCTAAACAACTATAACAATCAAGCAACATTATCAAACTAAAATACGACACTAAGAATCAAAAATCTCTAACTCACTGCGAGACAACACTTACAATCAAACAATTCTTACTAAAAGACAAACAATGTTAACAAACAGACAACTTTTACATACGGAAAATTGTAACATCTGTATTATTTAGGGAATTTAAAAAATAAGAAACGTCTGACATTAAACAACATTGACAATAATAACAAACTTATAGACATACAACACAAACCATCTAAAACACAGACAACCTTAACAATAATAACAAACTTATAGACATACAACACAAACCATCTTAAACACAGACCAACTTAACAATAATAACAAACTTATAGACATACAACACAAACCATCTTAAACACAGACAACCCCAACAATAATAACAAACTTATAGACATACAACACAAACCATCTTAAACACATTAGTTAAATCATTAAACCTTGAAACACTAGAGGATAGAAGAACCAAGAGCAAAGTAGTAATCATACATAAAGCAATTAATTATAATTTAGAAATACAACACAAAGATAACTTAATACAACCCTCAGATAGACATAAGGATAAAAACACCTTTCTTATTCCGTATGCAAGAACAAACACATACAAGTTTTCCTTCTTCCCGTCCGGAATTCGGGCGTGGAATGGGTTGCCTGAAGAATCCAGGAAAACCAACACTTTATCAACATTTAAATCTCTAATAAAAATGCAGGACTAAACACAAACCATAGATAAGCGTAGGACGCAATAATCTTCTGTATAGAAGGAGCGTCTGTAAACAGATAAGATAAGATAAGATAAGACAGACAACCCTAACATATCTTGCAAATTGACAGACGACACTAAAATTAGTAAATTAACAGACATACACAACTCAAAGAAAGATAATTGTTACATACAGTCAACTCTTACAACTATACAGACAACAAAAACAATCAGGCAACTTTTACAATTAGACAGACAACAACAAAATTCAGACAAATCTTAGACAGACATTTAGGGCAGACAACACTAACTTATCCATTGGTTTCCGACATAAAGCGATAATTAATAACAGACAGAGATAACCCCTATCACATGTGATGACAGTTGGTAACATACAGAGATAAACACCCATCACATGTGATGAACATTACGGGTTTCTTAAACCTCTTGCTTAAGTGCCTGGTCTGTGACCTGTGACACGAAAATAACGGTAATAATAAAACATGCCTAAGCCCCACACTTCCCCTATTTTAGATCGGAGTACACGAGAGAAGCTGACTAGCACGGTAGATTGGAGTACACGAGTGAAGCTGACTAGCACGGTAGATCGGAGTACACGAGAGAAGCTGACTAGCACGGTAGATTGGAATACACGAGAGAAGCTGACTAGCACGGTAGATCGGAGTACACGAGAGAAGCTGACTAGCACGGTAGATCGGAGTACACGAGAGAAGCTGACTAGCACGGTAGATCGGAATACACGAGAGAAGCTGACTAGCACGGTAGATCGGAGTACACGAGAGAAGCTGACTAGCACGGTAGATCGGAGTACACGAGAGAAGCTGACTTACAAGAACACATTTAGAAATATTTTTGTAAAAATGTTCTCGCTGGGACTTGAACCCATGACCTTCCGCGTCTAACCCGCACGTGATAACCACTACACTACAAATCATATATTATTCTTTGAATGAACCCAACCTAACTTAGGAAGCTGTGTTGGTCTTGAAAAATGCACACACTCCCACCCCCCCCTTTTTTTTATTGCACCCACTTCGCTTTATTGGTCGACACAGCGAGGATCATCCGTTATAAATTAATAAAATAAAAATAAATAAAATAAATGAAAGTTCTGTATTACGTTATTTTTTATTCTGATGAGTATTTATTTTGTAAACTTCCGTCATTTTGACGGGTGATACACTAGTATACTTATAGAAACCCATAGACACGAAAATCCAATCTTTTCACCATATCATGAATTTTTAAAATCATTTTAAATCGTGGTCACTTCAACATTTTAGTTGTTTACAAGTGAGATGGAAACGTTATTTTTTATGATATAACGTTTTATAAATTAAAGTAAGAACAAAACTAAATGGAAATGGAAATCCTTAATCAGATTATACATTCTTTATTTTAAAAAAATGTTTTCACCAAGTGAATAAACAAAGAGGCACAAATTTGTTTGATAAATAAGGAAACACATCATATCATAGGAATTTGTTACATTGACTTGCATAAATTGTGTTTCTCATCAGAAACTGCACCAGAAAGCACCAATGTTGATGTATTTAATATGAAGTTTTACTTGAATTACAAAATAGCTGGAAAATGTAACATGAGGATATTAATATCTTTATTATAAACTACGTTACAATATAATTTAGTTTTCAACCTGACTGTGAGTTACTAACTTGTGTTACTTATATGTTATCTTTTAAAATTAATCTGATTTTTACAAATCGTATATTCAAGGGAAGAAAATAATTGTTAGAATCACATATATTTAAAATTATGTAAACTAGAAAATCTTTTTTCAATACGAAATATAAATGTTTTGTTCTAATCTTTTAAGATCATAATTCTAATATTCATAAATAAACTTTTCATCTAAGTGGCACGCCACTTGACTTCGATTCTAATTTTAATAATTCAATGAAACACTAGGTTTCTCATATCAATCATACACTGAATCAAATTAAAACACGCTGCTCTACATGTTTGCATTTAATGAGTATTTTAGTAGTTGCATTATAGGAATCACTTCAGAGTACAAACAAACTTTACATTTCTTGCTGTGGCTCTTTGTAGACATGACTTCATATTAACTGATAATTTTATCATTAGTAATTTTCATTAATAATCTAGTCCTTTGAAAGAACACATACTATAACGTAATTTAAACTACTAATCTTTTTGTATCCCTCTCATGTACTGATAATTTTACCATAAGTAATTATACTTTTTTTAATCGTTAATTTGTTGAAACGAACGTTTTATCATTATTTCTACAATGGTCTGGCCGCTAAACGTGTAAACGTTTTAACCATTATATTGAACTAAAATGTTCAAATAAAATCCGCCGAAATATGTATCGTCCGTGTCGTATTGACTTGAAATATCTAATCATAATCCTTTTCAAAATCATATTTTTACACTTTTCAGGATTTTAAAACTGAACAGATGTGTTTTCGGCTATCGGCAATTATACGACGCTCCCCCAAACCCTCGAGTCGTGTGAGAAATTATTAGGCAAAAGTATATGCTCGTTTGGGTTGATGCAGTTTGTGTTGCTGTGTGATCAGCTAATGATTTAATAAAAATCAGTAAAATAAAAATTAAGTACGTCCTTTGAAACTACAATTTAAATGTATACATTTTTAAAGACTTTATTGCTCGCAATCTTTCAATTAAAACAATATCTAGAAATGTTTCCCTTTACTCTAACAATAAATTGGATATCAACAGCTTTAAACTACACATGTAACAGACGTGATATAAACAGCTTTAAACTACACATCTAACAGACGTGATATAAACAGCTTTAAACTACACATCTAACAGACGTGATATAAACAGCTTTAAACTCCACATCTAACAGACGTGATATAAACAGCTTTAAACTCCACATCTAACAGACGTGATATAAACAGCTTTAAACTCCACATCTAACAGACGTGATATAAACAGCTTTAAACTCCACATCTAACAGACGTAAAATAAACAGCTTTAAACTCCACATCTAACAGACGTGATATAAACAGCTTTAAACTCCACATCTAACAGACAATTTCTCCACATGTTCCATATCTCATGTTATTTTATAACAACTTTTAATAAGCCTGGATCACTATCAATGGCTGGTCTTTCTGCTGAGATGACGTCATCAATTATTCTTGGGTAATATTGTCAATAAACTAAATAAAAAAGCGTGTATAAGTTGATTCTCTTTTTGCATTGAATGGGTTTCACCCGACAGAGTGGCTCAATACAATTTTGCCGTTTATCAATGAAATCAATCACAGATTAATATGAAGCTTTAAAGTAACTACATGAGAAATACATCTGGATTCGTTGGAGATTTTAAGCGTGTAAAAAAAATATTTGTTGTTAAATAGCGTTATTATTCAAAGTCACATCTCGTCTGCACGAACTGCCAGCTTTTTCATTAGCACCGCCTCCAGCCTCAGTTTGACATCTTTGATGTTAGGGTCAGGGGGCACAATCGGTGGTCGGACACTTCGACCCCGGTCGATTCGACCCCAGACGGTTCGACCCTGCCAGTTCGACCACATGACGTTTCGACAACAGGACGTTTCGACCCCGGTCGTTTCGACCACGGATGATTCGACCCCGGACAGTTTGACCACAGGATGTTTTGACCCCAGGGTGTTTCAACCCCGGACATTTGGACCCCTTCGTAACTACGTCGTATAATTTGTTAATATATTTTTTAACATAATTTTTAAAATGTATTATTTTTAAAAGTAATTTTTGGTATAAAAATAATTTAGCTTAAAATTATTATCCATTAAAAAAAGTTTGAAATTGTTATTGACAACCAGTCAATATTCAACGCGAATTCATGATTGTGATCAATGCGCCATTCCTCTGAGGTAGACATTCCTTCCAAACCAATCCAACTCCACCCCCACCCCGTCCGATGTAATCGGACAAAAACAAAGGCATTGTGGTCAGACAGTCCTTTCTAAATGTGCCTACATTCTCTCTGCCCCCACTTACTCTATTTACCCTCGGAGGCACACGGCTTATGGTGGTGGTCACTGAGTGTAACCTTCGGAGCACGGGATTATGAAACCCTAGGACGAAACGTAAAGAACAAGGACTTAACGTTCAGTCCGGTCCAGCAGCTTGAATCTTACTGTCTGCTAGGCGGCGGTATAAATTATTGAAATTTATGAACTTTAAATACTGACAACTTTGTACGTCTAATTAAAATCAGTATTTCCGCTAGGGAGGTACACGTGTTAAACAACACAAAAGACAGAAGTAAATGCAAATGGCACGGGTTTGTAATGGTTTCAGCGTCTGCATTCAGCATGTCGACACTTTAAAATACATAATTTAACAAATAATTTAAAATAAAAAGAAACAAGAAAAAATGCAACTATCGTTTGTTTTTGTTATCAGTGTGAGAACCTTTGAAAGACTTAAATATATACATTTTTTAAAATCCAATAATAAATTAGATCCTTTTCAGTTTTGTGTTTAGTTTGGGATAGTAGTTTTTAATTTTTAATGGATAATATACCAAAAATTAATTTTTAGAAAAATTAAAAAACAAAAACAAAGAATAAATAAAACATTTCACAATGTAGAAACGAGAGGGTCGAAACGTCCGGGGTCGAAACATCCTGGTGTCGAAACGTCCTGTGGTCGAACTGGCAGGGTCGAATCGCCCGGGATCGAATCGTCCGTCGTCGAACCGTCCGTGGTCGAACCCACCGGGGTCGAAACGTCCTGGGGTCGAAACGTCCTGGGGTCGAAACGTCCTGGGGTCGAAACGTCCTGTGGTCGAACTGGCAGGGTCGAAGTGTCCGTAATTCGGCACAATCAAGTTCATGACTTTTACTATATAGTGAAAAAAATTAATGATTAAATTTGTTTTGATTGAACACAGGAATTAAAGATGTTTTTGACAATTCTTAAACCGCCCGTCTGAGAAAAGAAAATAATGATTACATTTGTTTTGGTTGAACGCATGAATCAATAATGATGAGCTTTTTGTAAACCCGCTTGCATACTCTTGAAATTTTATTAACCATCAACGTTTGGTCAGTCAAGTTCATGTCTGGGTATTGTGAGGGGCAGACACCTTGATGACAAAGATATAGTTTTAATATCACAGTTTGGTCAGTCAAGGTCATGTCTGGATATTGTGAGGGGCAGACACCTTGATGACAAAGATAGAGTTTTAATATCATCACAGTTTGGTCAGTCAAGGTCATGTCTGGATATTGTGAGGGGAAGACACCTTGATGACAAAGATAGAGTTTTAATATCATCACAGTTTGGTCAGTCAAGGTCATTTCTGGTTATTGTGAGGGGTAGACACCTTGATGACATAGATAGAGTTTTAATATCATCGGTCCAAAATTAAGACATCTATTTTTGTTCGACGTTTAGAACGATTCGAACTTGTCAATCATAAAAAAATATTTATGTCGCTGTTGCAGCCTCTCTGGCATTATAACAGTTTTTTTCTTCCAACTTGGCCAGTTTTGTGTGGGGAGATGGGGTGGCCAAGTCCCGCTAAGAGCCTGGCATGTCCACTGACTGAATAAGTACAATGATGTTGGATGTCACGTGAAAGCGATGTAAAGGGACATAAGCCATGTTAATCTGTAGGCTGTGTTATTGGTACACTATTAATGTAATCTTCTATGATCTGAATGTTATTATTCTAAGGATATTGTTTAGGAATTACATTTTTAATGTTTCTCCCTTAATAGAAAAGTTGGAAACCACCAGGGTAGAAATGCATTCTGTTAACATTTTAAAAAAAAATTATCTATAACTAAATCAAGGGGACAAAAATGTTGTTGTTTTTTTTTAATTTTAAATTGGTCTATACCACGTTAAGAGTTAAATTGATAAGACTTGCTAATGTCATTCACATACTTCAGGATTTTTAGAAGTTTATTAAAAACATGATTTTAAAGCTATTAAGTCATCGTTTAAATTTTTTGATCGTTATTTTCCGAAGCCGAAAACTAAGTAATTAGAACAATTAAAGATATTTTTTTTTAAATACATATTTCAGATGGAGCGCCCACATGCTTATGAGGTTTTAGAAGGTGAAACTCCACTTTTATTCGCCCCTAAAATAGGGGACAAGTTAATAAATATTGCTGTTCAAATTTTTGTTATAATCCCACGACTCTAACTTTATAATACATTTTTGAAATAAATAAACTTGATAGTATAATCCAACTATAGAAATTATAAAACATATTTAGATACTAAAATCGTTATTGAAAAAAGACACTACTAAACGTGTATGTATGGAAAATGACGCAACAAGATGACCAACATTAACGACCCGAAGACCGCCCAAGAAATACATTTGAAAAAAGAAGTGTGCACATTTTGAGATCCGTAAATGACCAATAAACTCCTGTCATCCATAAATAATCATTTAAATGACAAATTGACATTGTTTTATTCTAGAAACGTACAACTAAAATAAAATATAACCATTATATTGCATTGTGTAATTAATATCCTATTGCCTTTATTTTTTTTTACCATATACTGTTCATTTGTACTTAGTCCTTTATTGCTTTTATGCTACATATAATCTAACTACCTACTAAACTAACAATGAGACCTCAACCCCATAGTCCGACCCCCTCAACCCAAAAAAATAATTTTTAAAATTTTAAAAATAGAAACAATAAAAAATAGTTTCAGTATTCAATCGTAGTGAAACCTATAATGATTTCTAATAGTATTACATTTTTACTATGAACGTGAATATCTAAAGATGATTATTTAAGTGCATATCTGAAACAGATAATGTAAGTGCATATCTAAAGCTAATTGTATATGTGCATACCTAAAGAAGAGTTTTAAGTTTTTTATGTATGTCAATATAAACATATATCATTGTTTTTTTATTACAACAATAGGCGATTTAACCCCAAAAACGGTTTGCGCACATTTTATGATAACTTCATACAATAGTGAAACAGAATCATATAACTATTTTTTGAAACTTCAACTACAATAACGTGTTTATTATTAGAGTAAGCAGAAATGTAAACAATTCATTAAATGTCAAATACACCACAAACAAACCATTCATATCAGTAACACTTATTGCTGCTATCGTTTCCTCTAGAAACAGTATGTTTCTCTGCCTAACCTGTAACTTAAATGCTGGTACAAACAATAACTGCTACTTTTAAGAGAATCCATTACTGAATCAGGCCAGGCAAGTCCAAGTAGTTCTTTAACAGAGTTGTAACAATAAAAAAATAAAAAATAAATTTCATGAAGTACAAGTAGAAGAGAATTCCTTAAATAAACAATTTTATACACACACTTTGTCTCTTTATGTTAAAACTACTTACAGAAACGTCCACAATGATAACAATAAGATTTTGTTCGTCAGTCGTGATCTACGTGGACTATTTTTACATCCGTCAACGCGTGAACTTCTCAACTATAAAGTTTCTCTTTTTAGAAATTCATTCCACTCTGTCTTGGGATCGGAAAGTATGATAGCTCCTCTCTTCACTGTACACTAATGCACTAATGTTTCACACCTTGAAATATATTTATAATTAACGAGTTTAAAAAATATATTTACAAAAATTCTTAAATATTAGAATTTTTGTATAAAGGAATTAATTTTAAAATTTTTATTGATTCATGATTTTACAACAAAAAAAATAGTTACCAATGTAACACTAACTCCAGCAATATAAGAAATAAAAAAAATGTTATAATTTGGAATACAAACGATTCCCCAGTAACCATATACTACGTGCATAAAAATCTGCTAATAGACAGTGACATACAACAACAACAAAATAACAATCTGCTAATACTAATAGACAGTGACAAGCCATACCAAAAAACACAAAATCTGCTAATAGACAGTGACATACAACAACAACAAAATAACAATCTGCTAATACTAATAGACAGTGACAAGCCATACCAAAAAACACAAAATCTGCTAATAGACAGTGACATACAACAACAACAAAATAACAATCTGCTAATACTAATAGACAGTGACAAACCATACCAAAAAACGCAAAATCTGCTAATAGAAAGTGACATACAACAACAACAAATTAACAATCTGCTAATACTAATAGACAGTGACAAGCCATACCAAAAAACATAAAATCTGCTAATAGACAGTGACATGCAACAAAATAAAATATTTCAATTCAAAATACATATAGTGTAGTAAACTTTTAAGATATTTTTTTTCATTACAGATTTGGACGGTCAAAATGATGTAAGACAAACACAGAACAAAACAACATATTCCACACATGAAACATAATTTTAAAGAAACAATTAAAGAAACACTAAAACAATTGAGAAACAACAGAAATACAAATATATTTGGTTTTTATTTTGTTCCATCGCGGCACTTCCCGGGTATATAGCTTTAATGAATAAATTTGGTTACTAAAGATCAGAGACGACAAACTTTAATTAAAAAACGTGTATCATCATATCGGTCGTGGCGTAAAATTGAACGTCAGCGTAACTCACAAAATGTACCGGCACTTTCACATTTTTTGTAAAAATGTACTTTACAAAATTATTATATATAAATAATACATCACCAACGCGAGTATGTGCAAATGAGCATGACGAATGACCCTCGCTTGGGTTGACCAATCACAGCAAAAGTAGCAACCAAAAGTGGCACAGGGGGTAGATAAACCCAACAATGCTTTTTTAGTTTTCTTGAGTCGTTCCTTTCCCTATTAACTGTGTTTCCGTTGTGTAGTGATTATCACTTCCACCTAATACGCAGAAGGTCCTGTGTTCAAGACCCAGTGGAAACATTATAATTTTTATTTTCCACCTTTCTTTGCGAACATGACTTCATAACATGGGTGTAAACTTTGTTTCTCAACATTGGAATAACTACGGTGACGTTCTCTCTGTTATTTTCAGTGACGGAAAAGTAGCCATACACTCTCCTCAACAATACGCTCAGTACATGACATTGCAGGAGTATCTAGTAGCGAGGCAGAAATGGTCGGGATGTCCGAAATACTTCCCAACAGTATCATCATTTATTTCCGAGAACGTCCTCATACCTCTCCTCGAGTATACAATGCTGGTCAACATTTGTCTATATACCTGCTCTTTACCGGTCCTTCCGATCATAGCCATTACGAAGTTCTGTTGCCTCTAACACGTGATGACTTTCTGGTGCCATCTATTGATAACGTCGTTATGTCCACACAAGTTCCGACTTTCTGATTTCTTCGTGCTTTAGTTTGTGTCCCCACGCCCCCCCCCCTCATTTTTTGTTTTTGCACTATCTATGAGCAAGCCTGCGGCGTATGCTAAGACGCGAGTCAAATATAGTTAAACATTTTAAAAAAGAACTATTCAACGAAGAAACAGTTAGATAATGTTGAAAAACTTATCTCTGGCGACTTTAGGTAGTCAGAGACATATAGGTAATGACAAATAGTTAATTTTTCTCCATATTAGAGGAGCGAATGAAAGTGTCGTGACACTTTAATACGGAAACAATACGGAACATAATAACAGGCCGACAGGGTTGTTAACAATACTAAAAAAATTATTGGCAATACCAATACCAATACTGCCTGTAAAATCTATTGGCAATACCAATACCAATACAATTTTAAAACCAGTATGGCAATACCAATACCATTATTTATTTATTATTGCCTTACCAATACCAATATTTGGGTCATTCGACGAATAAAACGCAAATACGTAATTCATCGCTCTATATCACTTACATCGATTAGCGATAACAACATTTTTGGCTAATTTCGACAATGTATTTTTAACCAAATTTTGTTCAATAGTTAACACTTGCTTCATCAGTTTTCCTCAAAGCATTCAAAAGTCTTTGACAACATATTAAATAAGTCGGCATACCTTAACGTCCTTAAGCCTTAAGCAACAAGATTTTTAATATGTATACTGTAAACATATTGTGAATGAATGAATGGATGGATGGATGAATGAATGGATGAATGAAGCAAATGACTGTCATAGAAAAGCAAATGATACATACTATAGTAAAAAAAGTCAGACCGAGTCAGTGGATTGCATCACATCTGGAAAACTAACGATGAACGATGAATTTTAGTAGAGTTCACAGGGTAACGCCACCTATTTGGCCGTTACCACTTAGCCAGGCCTTGGTAAGTCACTGGTCAATGCTCATTGCCAAAGATATCATATATAATTTGATTTCTATTATCATTCATTTCATTGATCAGTCTCATTCAAAAATTGTTTGGCAATGTCACTCGCAAGATGGCGACACCAAAGAAAAATGTATTACATTCAGCTTTTTTCACAACCAATGTTGTAGAGAATTTATTGAATATTGCTTTTAGTATTGGTTAAAAATCAATACCAATATCAAAAATAATTATTGGCAATACCAATACCAATATCAAATTTCAAGAAGTATTGCAATATTGTCCCGATACTGAAGAAAGTATTGGCAATACTACCAATACCAATACAATATTTCTATATTATTGATACTGCAGACCGATGTGGGTTGATCTGGAGGAATGATACATTTCTTTGTATATTCTAATATCATAGTTTTATTTAATTGTTGAAAACGGCTTTGAAAAATTAAAACCTTAATAATTTAGGCCATTTTGGGAACTTTAAAAAAACATCTCGATATAAATATAAATGTGAATAATACTACACGTTTTTTTTAAATTTTAAACTTAGCTCAATAAAAAGGTAGTTTAAAATTAAAAACAAAAAGACAAATTACATTACTTCCCTTCATATTATGAATTAATTTACCTATTAAAACATTTTTAAAAAGAAATACAAAAAAAAAGATTTTTAAAAAGCACGTTTTTATAAGCGGACTAAAAAGAAGAAAATATATGTTTTTTTCACATAATTGTGAAGGAAAAATCTTTTTCTGGATTGATAAAAATTTCAAACTTATATGCTCAAGTACTATGATCAAATATGACTAAAAATCTGGGCGGGCGCTTTTTAGATGTTTGGCTAAAATATTTAGGGTTTACAAATGACGAGTAGGAAAATGAGTGAATTGAATTAGTTAAGCCTGAGATAGTACGGGTATTGAATAGAGAGAGAGATAAAAACAGTGATAAAAAGAGAGAGAGAGAGAGAGAGAGAGAGAGAGAGAGAGAGAAAGAGAGAGAGAGAGAGAGTAGAGAGACAGAGAGAGAGAGAGAGAGAGAGAGAGAGAGAGAGAGAGAGAGAGAGAGAGAGAGAGAGAGAGAGAGAGAGAGAGAGAGAGAGAGAGAGAGAGAAAGAGAGGAAATTGTTATATTATTGCAAAAATTCAGTTACAGTTCATTGTTTTTCCTGCTTCTTATTTGTATCTGGCGTACACAACATTCATTTTTTTAAAAAACAATACTGTAAAGAAGATTATTGCGTCCTAAGTTCTTATAAGAACACACAGACCATGTGTGCGCATGGCGCGAGATAACAGGGGACCCATTTTTTCAGTGCGATTAGATTTAGGGACTAGAAACATCTAAGTCCGTAACTATTACCATCACGAGAATTTGTTGCATAAAATAAACAATTTTACAAAATGGCAAATTTCATAATAAGAATTGAAATCAATCTGAAGAAACATGCGGACACAGGATGGTGTTCACAAGCTAATGATGTAAATGCCGTATACAGTGGAACCTCGGTATACGTCATAAATCCGTTTCAGACCCTTGGACGTATACCAAATGGACGCATACGAAAATGGACGTAAACCAAACGTATATTTACTATAAGAAATAAAGAGAAAATTATTACTCCGTTCCAATAAAAAAAAATAATTGTTATTTAAATATTTATACATTTATTGACGTGGATGTATAAATAATTTAAAGACTGCTTAATACTAAATACATAAATAAAAAGAACTTAAACAAAACGTGTTCTCTTTTTAAATCCTTTATATTAACTCGTGGTGTCTGCGGCCGACCGACCGACCGACCGACCGACCTTGTCGCCAAAACTTTTGATCGATTTTTAACCCACTTGCTCACAAGATAGCGAGCTGAAATTTTGCAGGCAGTTTCGTACCGATGATAAAAACAATGTATCAAAATTTCAGATCGATCGCAAGTACCGTAATTAAATTATTGATTTTTTAGATTATTTTATTTATTCCTATGTATCATGCTATTTTTTGAGATAGAGCGTCGCGGTGCGTATTATATTGAACAACCTTTCTGTCGCGCAACAAGGTGCGTATTTTATTGACAACTCTTTTTATAAACATATTCTGATCGGTGCGCATTATATTAAACATGTTTTACGACTCAACTGCAATTTTGTATTTCTGGATGGTCTGGCGCTGCGTATTATAATGAACATTCTTTTAGTTACTTCTCGTACATAAAGGATTTATAGCCAAAAACTTGTTTTTTTACGGGTTTTTCTTATTTCCTATTATTTATATCAAAAGAAATTTGTCGACATGCTCTAATGTTCCTAATCTTTGTTTTTAATCGGGATCACCCGTTATCCAATTAATAGAGTCTTTGGTTTTCAAAATCATAGAAATCGTAATTCTTGGCATGTTTCTATTAAATCCCGGACAAGCAGGCCAATTTCATATTATATAACAATCTCTTTTTTCAACTCCATTGTGATCTTACTTGTTGTTCCTTGGCTCCTCACTCCTCCCATTAACTTTCTTAGAACTCATAAGTGAAATCATCATATATATATTTACGCTCAATTATCACTGACTAAATCACGCCTAACGCTGAGGGACATCACTATTTTTAAATCCTTTATATTAACTCGTGGTGTCTGCTTGCTTGATTGTTTGCTTGCTTGCTTGTCGCCAAAACTTTTGATCGATTTTTAACACACTTGCTCGTAAGCTAGCGAGCTGAAATTTTGCAGGCAGTTTCGTACCGATAATAAAAACAATGTATCACAAATTTCAGATCAATCGCATGTACCGTAATTAAATTATTTATTTTTTAGATTATTTTATTTATTCCTATGTATCATGCTATTTTTTGAGATAGAGCGTCGCGGTGCGTATTATATTGAACAACCTTTCTGTCGCGCAATAAGGTGTGTATTTTATTGACAACTCTTTTTATAAACATATTCCTGATCGGTGCGCATTATATTAAACATGTTTTACGACACAACTGCAATTTTGTATTTTGGATGGTCTTGCGCTGCGTATTATAATGAACATTATTTTTAGATACTTCTCGTACATAAAGGATTTATAGTCAAAAACTTTTTTTTTACGTTTTTTTTTAAATTTGAAAATATTAAACAATATAATTTGCAATTGTCACGCAAGTAGTGTCTGTCAGTCAGTCCTGACGCTGCTAATTTTAGAAAGCAGGGAAAACCAAATTACTGCACCAAAGCATCAAAAGGTGTGCACATTAAATATGCGCTGTAAAAAAATATTATATGATGTCATTGTTTTCGCTCATATTTTAATTTTGGAAAAGGGAACACTGTAAAAAGAGAATTAGATGATAGTTAATTATAAAACTTAAAAACACCACCCCTATTAAAAAATACTTTATGTACATTTCAGAAAGTGTAATATATCATATTTAATCAAACAAAGACAAGTTAGTTGGGCTTTTGAATAAGGTCGGCGCCGTAGGCGCCTTAAAAAAAGTGCATTTTTTATAAAAATAAATAGATTTCAGCTGAAAACTTCCGTCATTTTTGACGGGTGTACGCGAGTAGACTTAATAATTAGAAGTAAAAAAAAAGATTTTTAAAAACCACGTTTTTATAAGCGGACTAAAAAGAAGAAAATACATTTTAAAATTTTAACGAGTTGTCGTAACACTTTGTGACTAAAAACGTGGGGCGGGCGCTTCTTAGGCTTAACTAATTCAATTCACTCATTTTCTTACTCGTCATTTGTAAACCCTAATAATTTTAGCCAAACGCCTAAAAAGCGCCCGCCCACGTTTTTAGTCATAATGCATATCATTACTTATTTTAAATATTAAAATGTACTTTTCTTCTTTTTAGTCCGCTTATAAAAAAGGTGGTTTTTAAAAAAATCTATTTTTTTTACTTGTCTTTATTTTATTCTTTTTAGTCTAAGTGTATGCTATGTGAGTTTTGAAGTATTGATCATTTTCAAATATTATACGCATTGTCCCGACAAACATTTACAGACTGGAAATTACTGATCTTCCCCTTGATGTTAAACATGGTTATTGTGGTCGGGTTTGGTGTAAATCGGCACGTGAATGTAATGTAAACAAGGTCAGACGGATAATACATAGGCTTATATATAGATAAACTAAAAAGTTCAATAATTTAAAAACAAAGTGCATTCGATCGATCTGAAATTTTGATACAATGCATTGTCATCCAAAGATCTTCTGTGGTAAACTTTTGAGATATCTAGGACCATCAGAAGCTGTTTACTTTTACGCTGGCAGATTTGAAAAGATTGTGGACAGACACACAAACAGGAACGAAAGTGAGTTAATAAAAGCTTGGTAAAAAATACTGAATCAGGCCAGGTAAATCAAGGTAGATTTTGACGAGATTTTATTAGTTTAATTGAATCATGCCTTTTAAAAAATTTAGTTACGGGTTACGCATTCAACACGTTTAAAATTGTATATATCTGAGCATTGGATAGTGGCTATATTAACAAGACATTTTTTTCGGTAATGTAGTAGGTTTATGTAAATAGAAGTACTTTATAACTTCTCAATGCTTCACTGCTAAAAGGCTTCTTCATCAGTCAGCGTAAACCATATTCTCATTATCTACTTTGTCACAGAAGATTTCCGGGTCAGAAGCACTACCATCTTGGTTACATGTTAAAATTTAAAACATTCGAAGGAAAAGTCGAATGTGGCTTAAAACTAAATTTTATGAAATCGTTGACTCCAAAATGTACTAGTACTGATGCATTTTATGCAAGGGTGTACTTGACAATACTTATATCGCAAATGAGAGAAAATATTTTTTTTAATGAAAATGATATTTCCATCTTATTTTATTAAGATGTCCCATACAAAAAGCTTTAATTTATATTTTTCTTGATATTTTTTTAAAGGGGAATTTCGATTTAAATTAACCAGTCACTAGTTGAACGTACATCAACTGATGAATAATAAATAAATCTTTTTTTTTCTTTTTTAAATTTAAATAAAAGTTAACGGCACACAAAATCATACTGAAATGGTTCACTGCATTTCGTTTGGTAATTTGCAATTGAAAAAAAAGAATAGCATTGAAAAAATAGTCTACTGTACTTGTAATGACGACATACATTTTCGAAATAAAAATACGGAAGAGTTTATATTAGCACACGATACATAATGTTACTTCTCCAGGGGATGTCAATCTCATATTTTAAAAAGAGATAATCTTTCGTGAAATATAATTAGAATTCCACCAGATAATTAATATTACTTTTTTAAATGTATTATTTTGATTTACTTAAATGTTTTCAAAAAATTCTTCTATTTTAATTTTATAAAATTTTAAATAAAAATTATTTACGAATAAATTTGCGGAAAATGTGAAATTTAATAAATAATGAAAGAAATACATACTTTTTTTATGTTGAGATAAATATAATGGTGGTATTTCCATTTATAATAAGATGGATGAATTATAATTCTATGGATCCAAGTGGCAGTCCAATTTCTTCGAATCTTGTAATTGGAGATCCCTCCAATGCAAGCCCTACTCTGAGTCCAATAGAAACAAACTAGGGCCTCACTTTATCTGTTTATTTTAAATGTTCATTTAATTTAAGCCCTTGATGCAATATTTCTTACACTTTATTGTTCAATTTGTTTTTATTAATGCAGCTACATGGAGATTAGATTGACTAATGAAATTGTAAAACATAAACTTATGAATTACAAGCCAATTTGTATTTTACAAATAAAATTTTAAAAAAATAAATTAATTAACAATTAAAATTAAAAAGAAAACAAAAACATCACGTTGTCAATTATTAGCTTTATGTGCTAAATACTTTCAAGTAGTGCTACTGTATATTTTAATAGTTCTACCGTTGAATGAAATTTATTATATTGTTACCAAGAAATTAATGCAGTGCCACAGAGAAATCAAAGTAATAGAATTGGTGTTGGTTGCTAATGAAGAATGTATATAGTGTTAAAAGGTTATGGATGTATTGTTACTGAGAAAATAACATTTTGGTACAGAGACGATTTGTTAAACTCACTAATCAAGTTACTTGAGATTAGCTCATTATTTATATACGTTAACGTATTCTTTAATGTTAGTTTTAAATGAATTTCAACTTTGATAACTAACTGATAAACTTAATCAAAGCATTTATTATTCTACTTACAAGCGTTATAATTCTAGAAATATCCATGTAAAATATTTCAGCATAGGCTTTGCATTATGTTCCTAATGAGCAACGAAACCTAACGAGAGTACAGTCGCTAGAACCAGAAAACCCTAACTGCGCATGCAATTCTTAATAGCAGCACTAGCATTCAATGCCAAGTTATGTCGTAAGAACTATAGCTAAATATTATTCTTTTTAATGGTATAGATTAGTTTTCAATAATGCAGTACACGTCACAACATTTCTTGCACTAAACAAATGATTTATTCCGTATTACTGCTGTCCACCTTAGTCTATTAACATGCTCATGGTGAATTAAAATACATCTTTAAATATTCATCTATGTTAGCTACAATAAAGCTTACATCATATGGATGTATAATTAATTAATAAAGTACAGTTAGTCTAAATATAGAATATATTCACATGCACTCATGCTAAATCTGATAGAAATAAGCTAGAAAACGTAATCTTTTGAAATTATAGAACTTGTAGTGTTGTATGAAGGTTTTAAAACATTTAAAATATATTTAGAAATTAATGGACATTACCACACAAGATTATATGTGCTATGAACTATTTTATGGCGATTAGTTTTTTCAATCATATTTGACTGTGCTGCAAGGAAAAATAGTCATGAACTTATATATAGTCACTTAAGTGGCTTACGTGGTGAAACCTACACTAAACGTAAATGAATATTGCTGTTAGCTCAACAACACAAGCTAGAATATTTGACAACAAATGCAATGGAAGTAGTATATGTAGAGGAATGAGAGATAGTTTAGTGGTTGGAATAAACGAATCGATTGTTTAAAACAGGAGATAAACTGAACCATCCACAGACTTGATTGTAAACAATAACAGAACACACCCTTGCTGTCCCTACAATTTCAGACCATTACATTGTTTTCCTTTTATTTTTAAATACTTGTGAATTAATCATTATACAGAATCATTGTTTTGGTTTTCAAAAATCATAACGAGGTATGTGACCTACACGATCACGAGCGAAATTAGGGTTAGCTGGTTTGAGTTTATACACAAGTCTACTTGTGACTTTG
This sequence comes from Ampullaceana balthica, assembly GCA_944989445.1. NCBI lineage: Eukaryota > Metazoa > Mollusca > Gastropoda > Lymnaeidae > Ampullaceana > Ampullaceana balthica. The sequence goes on from CALYLW010001952.1 coordinate 113,860, forward strand.
TTTTGGTGTGCCATTCAATTTGATAAACAAACTGCTAAAACAATTGTCCAGTTTGACACTTTGTATAACACCAATTAATATGACAATAATAAGTCATGTAAGAGATAACTTTGTGCTCTTTAGATAATCAAGTCATCATAATTATAGTAATGTTACTGGCTGTAAACAGACAAGATGTACATGGAAAATAATCAAGAAATCGTAATAAACATTAACGTATGGTAATAATAATAATTAATAATCAAAGTGAAAAGAGAAGTATACAAAATTTTAAAGTTTATGTCAGTTCTGACATTCGCATATTCACATTGAATTATTGACCTTGTTTCTTTCTAAATGTGCAACAAAACGGGTTTTTCTAAAGGTAATGGTGTTATTCATCATATTTATATATATTTACGCTCAATTATGTAGCCTAACGCTAAGGGACATCAATCTGCTTTTTTTTAAAAAAATTGGATATTCATTTTGGTATCCAGATTAACATTAAACACCCTCCATACTATTGTTAATAATTGAACAATTTCATGCGGACGTTCGAAAAGACTTATTTTTGGTGCAGTAATTTGGTGCGCTGCTTTCTAAAATTTCTCGCCGTAAAAAGATATTATATGACGTCATTGTTTTAGCTCATATTTTAATTTTGGAAAAGGGAACGATGTAAAAAGAGGATTTGAGGATTGTTAATTATAAAATACTTTGTGTACATTTCAGGAAATATTTCGTATTTATCATAAAAAGATAACTTATTTGGGCTTTTGAAATAGATGGGCGCCGCAGGCGCCCAAAAAAGTGGGCGCCGCAGGCGCCACGAAGCAGCAGCACAACCTAGTCTATTATATTACGCAAATAAGTATGTACTAACGCACTTGGGTTATTTCTAGACTGCACCACATACAGCGAGTGAATTACATACAATTGGCTTGTGAATGAATAAACAAGTGATGATGGCAATGGTGTGTCAGGTTCATATAAGTAGAAATACTTTATAAAGTCTCAGTGCTTCACTGTTCAAAGACTTCTTCTTCACCCGGCGTAGATCACATTCACATTATAAATAGATATAGTTCCCAATTCTCCTAAGCGAGAATGTGCTAATGAGCATGACGAATGACCCTCGCTGGGGTCCACTAATCACAGTTAATGGTTGGTAAGTGAAGGTAGTGGAGGGGTGGAGCATGTCTTAAGACGAGCAATGCTTTTTGCATTTACTTTCGTTGTTCCTTCACAGAGTACATGTAATTCTTAGTGTATTGGTTATTACCTCCGCCTGGCATGCGGACGGTTTTAAGTTCAAGCCCCAGCGGCAACATTTAAAAAAAGAAAACTAATATGTTTATGTTTATGCCCGCTCTTTGTCCTTTTTTTAGCAAACATAAACACCGCTTCCCATGTATTTCACGGAAAAAAGCTTCGTTTAATATAATACCAATTTCTTCATCAGGTAATTATCAGTTTCTATCGGTCGCATATATCTGGGGAAAGATCAAAGACGATGTTGTTGCTCTACAACTTCGCAACATGGATGTAATATCTTTTTCTCAACTTTGGGATAACTTTGGCGACGGGCTCTCCGTTGTTCTCAGTGATGGAAACGTAGTCATACAGTCTCCTCAACATTACGTTCAGTACATGAATACTTCAGAAATTGTCGAGATGTCCAAAATACTTCCCGAAAATGCTTCGGCGGTCCCCACAACGTTCACTGGCGTTGTTCCCATTTGTTCGTGCTACTTTTTGTGTCCGTCCCTGTCCCGCCCCCACCTTTTCTTTGCACGATCTAAGAGTAAGTGAGCGGCGTATGCTACGCCACGGTTCGTATCTAGTAAGATATGATCTACCATCCACCACTCTTCTCGTTTGAGGACGCCAGCGTCGGTAACAATAAAGAATAAGCATTAAAACGCAAAAACAAACATAACAGATGAATAACAAATTGAAAAAAAATGTCTAGACAAACATAAATGTATTATGATCTCTTATTTTTAAAAAAATGTGTTAATATGTAAAATATTGCAATTGATTAAGGGAAGTAATTTGTCATTTTGTTTGTTATTTAAATTAATTGACATTAGGGTAACTATTACATCAAAAAGAATTGCTAATTTTATTCCAATCATTGATTAGATTTAGAGGTTTATTAAAAACTTGATTATAAAGTTATAAAATTATTGTTTTGATTTTTAAAAGTCCTAATATCACAAATGCAAAAACTAAATAATTAGAAAAATTAAAGAAATGTATTTAGTTTTTTAATACAACGCTGACTACATCTTGCTCCAATTGAAATTAATCTTTAAATGTGACACTCCGTTTTAATTTGCTCATAATATACGGGAATACAAGAGTAAATTTTAATTTTCAAAGCATGTCACGATTAACAGACTCCAAAATTTTCTAAACTGTATAAAATCGGAAAACAAATAAAACTTGATAGGTCAGTGGTTCCTAAATATTTTTGGCCTACGCCCACTTTCCAGAAAAATATTATTCAGCGCCCCCGATTTTTTTTTAAATCCCTTATATTAACTTCACCGCCGTCGCTGTCGTTCTGTCTTCGTCTCTCTCTTTCTTTGTCTTGGGCGGGCGGAAAAACAAAAGTAAAAAATGACCCACTTTCCGTCATCCGATCGAGCTGAAATTTGGCACACGGACCCGTCTCACCTAACAATGCATAGTATCAAAATTTCAGATCGATCGAACGTACCGTAATTAAATTTATGCAATTTTAGTTTATCCTTAAATAACGTATGTAATTCAAATTCACTGTTTGTTATTGTTTTTTTTTCACGGGATTGTTCAGTTACGCATTGACGCGACCCATCGAAGTACCTGCGTGCTTTTGTTTACATTTTACGTGTCACGCTGAGCTCGGTCAAGCGATCGGTGACCATACTTTCCCCCTCTCCCAACCCCCCCAAACAGGGTTATGAAGCAAAGTTGAGTTAAGACAGATTCAGTCTGTAAATGTTTGTCGCGTTTGAAAATAATCAATACTGTTAGTTATGTCTCATATACAAGGGATTTATAGTCAAAAACTTTGTTTTTACGGGTTGTTTTATTTTATATTCCAACACATGGATGGGCAAACTATCGTCCGCGGGCCGCATGCGGCAAGTCAAAGTTTGTTATGCGGCCCGTAGGCATTTACATGTGGCGATTTTATGTCTTGTTAATTTTCTTTGCTTAGAATTTTTGACATTTTTTAAATTTTATTCCGAGTATTTAATTTTAATCTAGAGATATATAATCGGTTTTATGGCTCCAGAATCATAGGTCATTAATTGTTAACATACCTGTTCGAATGTAGTTGTTTTTTTTTAAACGACGAACTAACTGTTAAATATTGCTTCACGAGCGTTTGGAGAAAAGCCGCCTGCTTGCTGTGCCTCTTAGTGTGTGTGCGTCTTAAAGGATTACAACTTTAAAAGATACCACAAAACAAAATATCTTTATTTTGCGAAGTATTTAACGAACTAAGAGAGAAACGCGAAATGCAAGACGTTGGTGAATAATTTAAATAAGCAGAAAAATGTTTTTCCATAAGTCTTCTATACTAGATGCTGTAACCAAATCCAGTTTGGAAATGTCCCATAAGATCGTAAAACGGAACAAGCCTTTTTCTGACAATGAGTACATCAAGGAATGCTTGACAGATGCGCAAGCATTATGTGTCCAGACAAGAAAACAAAATTTGATACCATTTCTTTATCATAGGAACTTTATTCAGGCGTTTTGAAAAAAAGTGACAATTTGATGCACCAACTTCGAGATGCAAGTAAAGATTTCTGTGGTACTCTCTTGCGTTGGAACAAATGTGCTTAAACAGCACAATTGTTGATATGATTCACCACAGTGAGTATGTACACATGAGCAGGACGAATGACCCTCGCTGGGGTCGACCAATGTCTCGAGACCAACAATCCCTGTTAAATGTGACAAATTAAAACAATCGAAGGAAAAGTCACGTGGTGACATCATAGATTTGTTTCTATAAAACCGAATAGACTACATCACAAAAAAGAAAGAATCGTGCAACAACAAATCTGCTAATATACAGTGACATGCAATAACAAAAAACATAACAATATGATTATGCTAATAGACAGTGACATGCAACAACAAAAAAACATAAAACTCTGCTAATATACAGTGACATGCAACAACAAAAAACATAACAATATGATTATGCTAATAGACAGTGACATGCAACAACAAAAAAACATAAAAATCTGCTAATAGACAGTGACATGCAACAACAAAAAAGATAAAAATATGCTAATAGGCAGTGACATGCAACAACAAAAAAACATAAAAATATGCCAATAGACAGTGACATGCAACAACAAAAAACTTCTCAATTCAAAATACGTATGGTGTATTAAACTTTTAAGATGTTATTTTTTCATTACAGATTTAGACGGTCAGAATGTTGTAAGACAAACACACAACAAAATACATATTAAACATATAAAACATAATTTTTAAGAAACAATTAATAAAACATAAAACAATTGAGAAACAACTTAGAAGAGTCCTGAAAATAATATACAACTATATTTGTTTTGTGTGTGCCATCAAGTCAAATCCAGGGTATATCTTTACTGAATAAATTTGGTTACTAAAGATCAGAGACGACAAACTTTATATAAAAAACTTGTATCATCATTCATATCGATCGAGGCTTAAAATTGCATTTTCCGCCAGCGTCGCCCACAAAATGCACCGGCACTTTTACATTTTATTTAACTACTAGAGTACACCCGTCAAAAATGACGGAAGTTTTCAGCTCAAATTTATTTATTTGATAAAAAATGCACTTTTTTTAGGGCGCCTACGGTGCCGACCTTTTTCAAAAGCCCAACTAACTTATCCTTGTTTGATAAATACGAAATATTAAACTTTCTGAAATGTACACAAAGTATTTTATAATAGGGGTTGGAGGCAAAAAACGGCAAAAATAGCGTCATTTATGGACGGCCCCTAACCTATAACTTAAATGCTTCTACAAACAATAACTTGCTACTTTTAAGAGAATCCATTACTGAATCCCTCTGTTTTATCATTTTATAATTAACCACCATCTAATTCTCTTTTTACAATGTTCCCTTTTCCAAAATTAAGATATGAGCGAAAACAATGACGTCAAATAATAATTTTTTACAGCGCATATTTAATTTGCACACCATTGATGCTTTGGTGAAGTAATTTGGATTTCCCTTTTTTCTAAAATTAGTAGCGTCAGGACTGACTGACAGACACTACTTGCGTGACAATTGCAAATTATATTGTTTAATGTACTTTACAAATAAATTATTATCTATATACATAAATCGCCAACTCGAGTATGTGCAAATGAGCATGACGAATGACCCTCTCTGGGGTTGACCAAATCATAGCAAAAGTGGCAACCAAAAGTTGCGCTGGGGGTAGAATGCTTCTTTCGTTTTCTTACGTTGTTCCTTTCTCTGTTAACATGTTTCCGTAGTAGAGTGGTTATCACATCCGCCTAACACGCGGAAGGTCCTGGGTTGAAGACCCAGTGGACATTTTTTTAAAATTTTTTTAGAGAGGTATGTTTTTGCCCGTTCTTTTCCCCTTTCTTTGCGAACAAGTCTTCACAACATGGCTGTAAACTTTGTTCTCAACATTGGGATAACTTCGGCGACGTGCTCTCTGTTGTTTTCAGTGACGTAAAAGTAGTCATACACTCTCCTCAACAATACGCTCAATACATGAAAGTGCAGGAGCATCTGGTGGCGAGGCAGAAATGGTCGGGATGTCCGAAATACTTCCCACCAGTATCATCATTTACTTCCGACGAACGTCCTCATACCTCTCCTCGAGTATACAATGCTGGTCAACATTTGTCTATATACCTGCTCTTTACCGGTCCTTCCGATCATAGCCATTACGCAGTTCTATTGCCTCTAACACGTGATGACTTTCTGGTGCCATCTATTGATACACGTCGGTATGTCCACACAAATTTCACAGCCACCTGATCACAATGATGTGACGTCACCTTGCAACTATCCTCTTCCTGATAAACATGTACAACCGCATTTCAAAACACACTCAATGAACAACGATTCGCGAGAATTTCAATTCATATTTGTTATAAATAATTCCGACTTTCTGATTTCTTCGTGCTGTAGTCTGTGTTCGTTCGTCCCCCCCCCCTTTTTTTTTCTTTGCACTATCTATGAGCAAGTTTGTGACGTATGCTAAGCCGCGTGCTTTTAAAAATTAAAAAAAAGAACTATTCGACGAAGAAACACCTAGACCGAGATAATGTTGAAAAACCTTGCTCTGGCGACTATAGGTAGACGGAGACATAGATTAAAAGGTAATGACAAATAGTTAATTTTGACTCCATTATATAGGAGCGAATGAAAGTGTATTTGACACTTCAATTTTCAATTCTGTCAAAGAAGGGAAGCAAATGTAATTAAGGTTCGTATGGATAAGAGATAAATTTCTTTATATGTTCTAATATAATAGTTTTATTAACTCGTTGAATAAGGCTTTGAAAAAGTAAAACTTTAATAATTTAGGTCATATTGGGAATTTAAAAAAATATCTCAATATATATATATATATATATATATATGTGTGAATTATACTACACGTCTTTTTAATTTTCAACTTAGCTCAATAAAAAGTAGTTTAAAATTAAAACAAAAAGACAAATTTCATTACTTCCCTTCATATTAGGCATTAATTTGCGTATAAAAATATTTACAAATAATAAATAAGTGACTTTTTCTGATAGCTTTTCTCTTGTTCAAAATACTTTTTCATTTTTTTTATTCATGTTTCATGTTTGGTTTCCATTTTAATGCCAAATCGTCATTGTTTCCGGCGCTAGTGTCCGCTAAGGGGCCGTCCATAAAGTACGTCACGCTCCAGAGGGGGGAGGGGGTGTAAGAAAGTGTGAAAGTTTGTGACAGGCGGGAGGGGAGGTCCGGCCATGAGTGACGTCACGCTGTTTTATATTAAATTTTGATTATTTTGTTAATAAAAAACAATTATTTTTTTCGAAAGTGTGACGTACTTTAGGGGGGGGGGTTCGAGATGTGTGACAGTTTGTGACAAGGGGGGAGGGGGTGGGGAGTTAAAAATTGTCAAAAATAGCGTGACGTACTTCATGGACGGCCCCTAAGCGAGAGGAGTCATAGTTGGTAGATGAGAACTTATCTTTTTAAAGGCTTTTCTTTGTATATTTGTTTCTGTTTTGTGTTTTGGTCTATTCGGTTGTATAAAATACTAAATGTCGTTACCACGTGTCTTTTCTTCAGATTGTTTTACGTTTTCACATTTAACCGGGATGATAGTGTTACTGATCCGGACATCTTCTTAGAGTGTGAACAAAGTAGATAATGAGGATGCTGTTTACGCTGGATGAAGATAAAGCCTTTTAACAGTGAAGAATTGAAATGTTAGAAAATATTTATACTTATATGTAATTATTACATTCCTGCAATCGTCACTTGTTCAGTCATTCAATGTCATATGCTCAATATATGAACCAAATAAACATATGCGTTTCATGCCTTAAATTAAAAAAAACGTAAACAAAACAAGTTTTTGACTATAAATCCTTTAATCACGAGACTTAACTAAAAGAATGTTCATTATAATACGCAGCGCAAGACCATCCAAAAATACCAAATTGTATTTATGTCGTAAAACATGTTTAATATAATGCGCACCGATCAGGAATATGTTTATAGAAAGTGTTATCAATAAAATACGCACCTCATAGGCAAATTTTTAACTGACGAATTTGATGGTTTTAATGACCGGTATTGGATGCTCAACTCAAGATTTTAGGTTTCAATGACGAATATTGGCTTACAATTAACGTTTTTAAGACCTTTGCAGCGTACCGAGCAATAAAAGTAAAGGACAAAAAATCCAAACGTTTACATCCGCTAAAAACAGTGAGAGGGTCACAGGAAGCCATATATATGACGTATTTGATGGCGAAATTATATTATTTTAAGAAAACTGTGACGAAAAACACAAAATTCCGAGGAACTAGTAGAGCGAGCCGTTAATTTTGCGAAAAAAGGTTTTCCGTCAATTTTCGACAAGCGCAGAACGATGCGCGAACGAGTATCAAAAAGGTTGTAAATGGGTGCTCTTTGACGCTGCACCCCTTGCTTATGGTTTAAATTTTCAGATTATCAGTTTTTCCTTCTTTTTTTCCCTTCTTTTTGTTTTCCTTATTTTTTTTTCTTCCTCTTTTCGTTCCTCTGAATCGTTCATGCACCCCTGGAACCTGCTCATGCACCCTTTGGGATACATGCACCACTGGTTAGGAACCCCTGATCTCCATGTAATATATAAAACTCAGTTTTTGTTTGTATGTTTTTATGTTTGTCTGTTTCACTTTTCGACTGTAAGTTTGGCAAGCGCCGAAAAACCATATGACGGACGGGGACCATATTTGGTAGGACGGTTCCTGTGGACGCTAAAAATATTTAACCATCAATATACATAATTCCCGTCGTCTGTATGTATGTATGTATTGAATGTAATCTATTATATGACGTCATTGTTTGATATTATATTTAATACAAGGTGTGCATCAAAAGGTGTGCAAATTAAAGATGCGCTGTAAAAAATATTATATGACGTCATTGTTTAAGCTCATATTTTAATTTTGGAAAAGGGGACAATGTAAAAAGAGGATTTGATGAAGGTTAACTATAAATTTAAAAAGCAACTCCCTACAACCCCTATCATAAAATACTTTGTGTACATTTCAGAAAGTTTAATATTTCACATTTATCAAACAAGGACAAGTTAGTTGGGCTTTTGTAAAAGGTGGGCGCCGTAGGCGCCCTTAAAAAAGTGCACTTTTTCAAAATAAATAGATTTCAGTTGAAAACTTCCGTTATTTTTTACGGGTAATACACTAGTAAACAATATAATAGCCCAAGTCACAGGAAGGATCCGTAGCGCTATGACGTCATTTTTTAATCTTATATTTAAGTATATATAGAGTAATTTACCACCTCGCGAACGCCATACGCTAAAAATAGCACCATTTTACCACGTTTTCACTACGTTTTTATTAGCTCGCTTTCGTTGGTGAGGCATTGTCCAAGATTTTTTCAAATCTGCCAACGTAAAATTGAACCACTTCTGATGGTCCTAGAGATCTGAAAATTTTACCACAGATAGATCTTGGATGAAAATGCATAGTATCTAAATTTTAGATTGCTCGAATGGGTCGGGTGTTTGGTATAAAAATTAAAGATTTGTAATGTAGAAGGCAAAAGAGAGATCTATAAGTCAGAGAATGAGTGAACCGCATATGTTAAACCTCATAAGCGCCCGCCCCCCGTTTTTAGTCATATTAAATCGAAGTACTTGAACTAATTAGTTTTAAATTATTTTCTTCTTTTTAGTCCGCTCATAAAAACGTGGTTTTTTAAAATTTTAATCGGCGCCTATTACGCCATTTTCC